>APFE030557760.1:179207-335882 GCA_000404065.3 Pinus taeda | reverse complement strand
AATAATAATATTTTAACATTAATATTAGGGTTAATAATTTTTTTTGCATGGTATTAATAATAATTTGGCCATGGTATTTGGCCCATAAGCTTCACCTAAATAAAACCTCTTTTTGAGTGTTAGTAAGTATAAAGAGGTTTATGGAGTAAATATAAAAAGAGGTTTTATTTATTCATCATATCTCTTTTATTTACAATGGTATTTGGCCCATAGGCTTGGTATATAATTAGATGTTGATTTCTAATCCTATTTGATATATTTTTATTTATTTATCATACCTCTTTATACCTATTTTATATTTATTTATTTACCATACCTCTTTTATAAATATGGTATTTGGCCCATGGTATTATTAATTATTTGTCCCATGGTTTTTGGCCCCTAGGCTTTACATGTTTATTTTTTTATGTGAGACCTGTCCCCTATACTAGTTTGTTTACATTTACATTTACATTTACATGTTTAGAAACATTTTTATGTGAGATCTACTCCATACTAGGTTGTTTTATGTGAGATCTATCCCTCATACTAGGTGGTTTACATTTACATTTTTATTTGAGATCTATCCCCATACTAGGTTATTTATAATTACATTTACGTTTTTATGTGACATCTACCCCATACTAGGTTGTTTTATGTGAGATCTATCCCTCATACTAGGTTGTTTACATTTACATTTACATGTTTACATTTTTATGTGAGATCTATCCCTCATACTAGGTTGTTTACATTTACATTTACATGTTTATATTTTTATGTGAGATCTATCCCCATACTAGCTTATTTATAATTACATTTACGTTTTTGTATGAGATCTACCGATATTAAACTAGGTTGTAAAGCACCTCTCAGCGTAATTATGATAAATATGTTTTTATTTTATATACTAATAAAAATTTACACCTTTTTAAATTTTAATTTAAAATAAATAAAATATTTAATATTATTAAATAATATTAAAATAAAAATAATATTATATATAAAGTTTCGGAAAATAAATAAAAAATTAGAGTATCATAAAACAAAATTTAAAAGCAAAAAATGCACAAAAATTTTAAAATATAGAAAAGGTAATTATAGTATCGTATAAAAATTATTTTAAAATAAAAAATGGTAATTATTATATTGAGTTAACAAGTTTCTTCTCCTCAAAATGTCAACGTAATGAGCACATTGTTGGTTTAGAAATAGATATGGGACTCTTGGAATTGAATATAACAAGTTGTTAAGTCTCTCTCAAAAGAGATTTGGTTCAAAGTTTATTAACTAGAAATTGAATGCCGAAAGGAGGCAGAAAAAAGTGTTTGAATTTGTTCAAGGATATGTATTTTAAAAAAACTTATTTTGGATGCTTATATATTTCAATTTGAAATTTGGTTTAATAATTTAAAAAAAAACATATATTTTTAGAATGGTTAGTTTTTAGATTCAATGAGTTATAAATAATGTTTTTTAATGTCATTTACAATAAAATTTATTTTTATTTTGGAAATAAGACATTAAGAATTTAAGGATATTATATTTGATTTTGGATATTATTTATAACAAATTATTTTTATTTGGAACAGATTTATAATTGTGCTTTATTAATTAAGATTTTGTATCTTAAAAAAAAAATACTCGTAAAGATTTAAGCTTAAAATACATTTAGGAATGAAATTTAGAAGCTTATCATTATTTTTATTTAAAACTCTAAAAATGGCTAACAAATAGTTAAATTTGATAGGTTGTTTAATTTTGAATTTTGAATTTAAAAATCTCTAACACAAATGAAAATACATTGCTTTATGAATTATCTTTAAAATTTGGAATTAACTGATTGTCCATAAATAAAAATAATAAATCAATTAACATTCACAAATAATACCAATAATAATCATTCTCATTATAAATATAAAACATATATTTTTTTCATAAATATCATAACTACCTATATTATAGAAATCTCCAAATATAGTTTACTTTTAACATCAAAGTTTATCAAAGTTTTTAAAATTGTATAATGTTAAATATTTCATAAAATTTAGATGAGAAACATATCTAGATTTGTATTGAACTATTATCGCCAAAAAAATACTTTACTCTATAAACCCTATTCATTAATACTTTATAAAATAAGTGATATATATATTATATTATATTATATATATATATTATTATATATCTATTTTTTTTTTTTCAATTTAAAAAAAATATATTTAAAAAACAATCATTTAATATCAATCAACAATTTACAAACATACTATTTAATTGATTAAATAATGTTCCACAAAGTGCCCACTTATAGTGGACTCCCATCAAACATTTTCGTGGGCACCTACAAAGTTATGGGAGTGGGGGGTGTAGGCTCTCATCTCGAGGATTCTAAAGTCTATAGGGAAGTTGAAATACTTACAATGGATCCTACTTGGTCCTTCTTCTGAATATTCATTCGAAGAGGACAAGCATAATCTGACAAAATTTCCATAAGAATTTGGTCTTACGAATTCGTTAAGAGCATTAGACTTAAGAAAATGCTTAGAAATGAAGTCACTACCTTAGTTTTTTGGTAACTTAACAAATATCGAACACATCGTCTTGACAAAGTGAAATATATTGGATACATTGCCAGATTCTTTTGGTAATTTAAACAATCTCCAATAGATTGAGCTATTTGAGTTATTTCTTTGTTGAGTTAAACAACCTCCAACTGATTCAACTAATTATGTGCATATATTTCAGGAGCCTACCATATTCTTTTAGTAATTTAACCAAACTCCAACAGATTCAGTGATCTAATTTCCAAAATTTGAAGAGACTGCCGTAATATTTTGTAATTTAACCAACCTCCTACTAATCAAGCTGTCTTGTGCCCTGCATTAGAAAGGTTGTCAGATTCCTTTTGTAAAATAATTAAACTCTAACATCTTGATTTGGAGTCTACCACTAATTTAACCATGTCAAGCAAAACACTAGGAAATATAAGCATGCTTGAGTATGTAAATATGTCTTATTGTAGGAAAATTGAAGTGCTCCCTTCACAGGTGGTGCATCATAGGTCACTTAAAATGTTTATATATGAGAGGTTCAAATTTAAAAGAGCTTCCAAGTGAAATTGGAGACTAAAGTAATTTGGAAGTTATGGATGTAGGCCCTTTGTTGGACACACTACCATATGTAACTTTAAAAACTTGAGGAAATCGTAGCGCTATGTATATAAGGACGAAAAATGTTTGTTGGCTTCGCTAAGTGACTTAAAGAAGTTAAAGAAATTACAACTTCATAAATGTAAGGAATTGAAATGTTTGCCACCTTCTCTTTGACTATTGGCCCAATTGATTGAGTTGAGGGTAATTGATTGTCCATTGATACATGAACTTCCATTTGAGGAGGTGAAAGGAGAAAGAGAAACATTGAGTGGTTTAGACTATTCCATTCACAACTACCTACTTCCACAACTTCAATTGTTAGAAGTTGTAGGGACAGGGATATCAGAGGTATCATTTGTTGGAGGCGTTTATTTCAACCTTTGCTATCTTACAATGTCTTTTTGTAATAATGTCGAGAAGGTTGGAAAATTACTAGATCCACTTGTAGATTTATCCTTTAGGCTTTGTGATAATTTAACAAAAATACATATGATATTTCATCTTCCAAAACTTCAAAATCTAGCAATTGTCTGTTGTAAGAAATTGGAGGAATTGCCACATATGGAATCATTGTTATCTTTCATGTATTTGAACACTAGTGGGTGTGTGAGGTTGAAGAGAATATGGAATTGGGGAAACTGTCACAACTTCAATAACTATCTATTAGTGGGTGTTCGGAGTTAGAAGAGGTGGAAGGCATCCAACATTATATGTCATTGCAGAATCTATATGTTGGAGATTGTCCCAAACTGCAACAACAATTTTAAACATGTCGGGTGTTAGATGGAATTTAATTACAACAAAGGCATTTTTAAAGGGAGAAATTCTATTAAGGTCTTCACTGTTTGTCCATATCCTCTTGGAATTTTCCACGTGTCCCACCAATCTGTCAAAACATGCACTTTTATTGTTAAAATTCATGAGATATGTAAGTGTTCTTCCATGAAAATAAATGGATATCAAGCTTAAATATATGGAAATAATTTCAACTTCAAAATAATTTTGGAAAGGTGGAATCCTTATTTCATCCATTAATCATTGTATAAATTGGATTTTAGCTTTATCAATAATATATATGCATTTTAAATGAACCGTACCATTCTGCCTTTCCCATTTGATATCACCAACATTTTTTTAGTTAAGTAAAGAAAGTAAAGAAAATACTTCTTGACATGTTATGATTAAACATTTCATCTAACATTATTAAATATAAAATTACATTTTAAGTTAAGGAATTATATATATGCATTTGTTATATGTAGTTGAAATGATTCCTATAATTATGTGTTTTTCATTTCATATAGTAATACTTTTTAAATCAAAAAATTAAAATATTTCAAAGACATGTCATGATTAATCTATTTAAAATGGTGAGTTATGATTATGTCTCTCCTTGAAGTTGGTCAACCACTCCCCATTTCAATTTTGGAAAATAAAATTTAAGAAATGTTTCATAGGAGTTATATGAATAGTTTTGTCGAAAAGAAAATATATAAAGGTACTCGGATCTTGGAAATTTGATTACTACTTTTAAAAAACCTCATCAAAATTAAATGGGATAAATTAATTATATTAAATGCATTTTTAAGAGGGGCGATTTTTTTTAGAGATTTTTAATCCATTCATAAGCACTTGGAATTCACTTTGTGTCCAAATTCCATATATCAAGTCATCCAACAATCCTCTTGCCATTCATGGGCCAAACAAATTCACCCTTTGCTTATGTAACCATCCAATCCACGCTTCACAAATTAATTTGTTCTGGAGTTAGTTGTAATGTTTCTGAAAACAATCTGTTGGGCCTTTTCCTATACATTGATGTACCATCATTTGACCTATTAAGGGGTTAGGAAGTTGGATGCAAGGAGGTTAACACGGTTTTCAGTTCTTGTGAGAGGGCTTTTGTCATTGTAACATGCTCCTCCCACATTTACCCAAATTAATCGGTCTGCTGGGGTAAACATGTGACGAGAGGATACAATGATCTGATTCAACTCCTCATGTACAATTAAAGAAGTGGAATTGACCAAATAAAACCAAGCTAACCTTCTACACATGCTAAAACACCTTAAGGAGCCAACCAAATCGTGAGGTAACTTGACATTTTACTGACCTAGAGCCTCAGTTGCTCCCATGACATGGGCATGCATGCGACTGGGTGACCAACCCCTCTAGGTGACCAACCCTTGAGGTAACTTGACATTTTACTGACCTAGAGCCTCAGTTGCTCCCATGACATGGGCATGCATGCGACTGGGACCTTCCAATCGTTCCCACAACAAGGGCATGCCAGTGACTAGGTGATTTTTTAGCTAGTCCTAAGCCTATGACCATGGATTCTGTGCCACTTTCTTAGGGCTAGGACTTAGACCACTGCCCAGAACTTCTTGAAACTTCCAGAAATGAAAAGTAATATCGAAATAATGATATTAATGCAAATAATTGAACAAATACTTCACTGGATCCCTACTATCGATGACAGGCATTTCGCCAAACATGTTACAAATATGCATTCTACAGGTTGTAACAACAGGTCCGAGCATAGGGGTCTCATAATTATCTGAGACTCCATAAGAAACATTGATGTCTTATCACATTAGCTCTATTATCATGTATTTGGTCATATATTCATTGTTCATTCATTGACAAATCAAAACATGATGAGAGCCATACATTATCATTGTCATAAAACATACTCATAATCAACACATAACCAACACATAACCAACAAAAATAACAAAGATATAGCAACCATAAAATACACATATAAGCCAGTGCATTTACACATGAAATACTAAGGAGAAGGAACTCTTATTAATGAATACATAAGCCAACCAGGTATGGGACTTTTACAAACCACCTGACCATAGATTGGATAAACCAAATATTTCTTTCAACCAATCGCCCCCATGCCATATTCAAAGCATGAATGTGGTACTCATAACCAAAATCAACGAGGGATTCCTGAGGCTAAACCAACTCACCCTCATTAATAGAACCAGGCCTTACCTCAATCTCCAATAGATCACTAGACCCTAAACAAGCATGGATGCCACCATATTCTCCACCTACAATGTGGGAAATTTTTCCTACCTCTTAGTCTCTAGGCTTTATCGTACATCCCATCATACAACGGTCGAGGATACCTAGTCCTAATTAAGACTCCACCCTCTAGGTTTTATCCTGTATCTTGTGATTCACCAAAAAAGGATTCCTATGCCTGATCGAGGGCACCCACCTCTAGGATTTACAATATATCCCACCATTCACCAATCGAGGATTCCTAAGCCCACCGAGGTAACAAAAAATTTGGATTTATCACAACCAACTATCTGGTTCAGGGGTTAGTAGGCCAAGGAATTACTAAAATCCACAGTCTAATTCAGGGATCACTAGGCCATGTGTTCATTCTTTCATAGACCGCCTCACTCAGTTTCAAATCCATCCGAAAATCCAACTCAACCAAAAACATGAGAACCCATCACACATTGGCTATCTGGAAATAAAAATGAAAGGTTGAAGAACCTTTTCATAACTGGAAAAACCCATGCCAATGACAACAAGAGAACCAAGGACACACATGCATAACCATGCACACCAAAACTAGCAAGGAAATCACACATGCAAATTGATACCTGCAAATAATCTCACTGTAGTTGCTTGATCCTACTCTCCCTTGTTTGATATTTTCTTGCTCTTGCCTTATTTTATTTTTTTGTTCCAATGCTAAAGTGCTCCAAGAAAACTCTAAGTGTCCAAGAGTGAGAGAGAGAGAGAATAGAGAGAGAGAGCTCCAAAACTGAACTAACAAAAGGTACAAACTTATCCTCACAAGCCTTTTTATTAATGAGGCCTCTATTTTCTTCCGTTTTCCATTATTTTCCCCCTCACATGAAACTTGTTACCTTTCACCTTCCTTTTCTCCTAATTTGCATTATTTTCATAAATAAAATGCCAATTAATTCCACTTTGCCTTTCTAAATCCTTTGCCTTTACCAATTTCCTTAGCCAGAATAAACCAAATGAACACCCACACTAGGATGTTTTTTTCCCAAATTTCAGCTTGAGATAAATGTCCCATAACTGTGGCTATTATTTATCCTTTATTAACTTTTATTTATATGGAATTTTCACCAAGGCTGTTACAGTCACCATGTGCAAAAAAATGTTGAGAAAGGTACAAGCTCCTCTCATCTTGAAAGTGGTTTTGTCATATACCAAGGCTGCTTCTTCTATTGTCTTAAATGTTACAACCCACATACTCACTTCTTTTCAAGATGAATATATGTTATGAATTCCCCCCATTCTGCCTCTGCACCCCTCTATAGTATGCCTTTGTAGGAAAGAAAGTTCTTTGGCACTCTTTTTGAATATTTGGTAGTTCAAGAATTATTTGCTAGGGTTAGAAACGTATTTGATTAAAATTTTCTTTACATGCTCAACCATTGTCAAAGGTTTAGGAGCCCTTATAAATTCTTATTGAATTCATGTGTACTAATTACAACTTCTAGACAATCGACACACATTCATGTCAATGCTCTCTTCCATTGCATTAGGGTTCCATCTAATTTAGCTCTAAAATTTTCTCCATCACTATTATTTTGTTCACAATTTAGGGACTTCAATGTGGTCACTAATCTTATGACCTTTTATGGCGAATACGGGTTCATTAGTCTACTCTTTTTTTCATGTTGATGTAATCATTCATGTTCATGGCCATTTTATATTTAACACTCCATTGAGCATTGAGTGGAAACAGATGGGTCAGATTTCACAAATAAAGGGCCCTAGATGGCCACATGTTTTCTAATTATTTTATGTGCATTCAATGTGACCTATCTATCTACAATCTATTCTTCATGGTTTGGGACTGCAATTTTTAAATTGGAATTAAGAAGATAACCCCAACAAAGAAATCAATTGGAATATCTTTGAAAAAAAAAGACACATGTGACTGATAGTAAGATAGGAATCCCCATGTAGAACAAATAAAAGCATCAACATTTTGAAGCCTCAATCTAGTTATTTATGGGTTTATACTTATGCAAGGTATGGAATTGAGGGGAAACATGCCAAGGTCAAGGAAAAATATGAGAATTTTGATTTTGGAGACATATTTGAGGTGGAGGCTTCCACTTCTATTTCATAGCAGCAAACCACCACCAAGGTTCAGGGTTAAATTCTCATCCTAACAATGCACACTTATATTATTGTCTTTGAGTAATTTCTTTGCTAACACATAAACTCCTTGGTGCTCATTTGAATCGATGGTTTTGTATCTCTATTTGAATTGTAATAGTGAACCATGAAAATGTCACGATACATAATGATGCTCTATTTCCTTGTATCCCAATAGTCATTAGAAGGTTCTCTTTATATATCACCAATTTATTGTTCTTTAGAGCTCCATTAAAAACACTAATTGGTGGTAACTCGAGAATTCCTACATTGAATCCTTCGATTTTATATGCATCATATTTACCCTCCCTAAAAAACCCTTTCGAAGATTCATTTTTCTCAAAAACAAATTCTTCAATATTTAAATAATGTAAGTATTCGACGTTCCTTTCCCCCACTTCGGGGGTATGCTAGTTATAATAATATATCACCTCGACATCTTGACATTCCATTTGACATGTCATTGGCGTAATCGATGTATTATATTGGTGGGTGGAACTCAAAGACAAGGTTGGTTGTCAAGCTATGTTTTATTTGAAACGTGAACAATCTATTTTACTTTAATCAGTGATAGATTACTTCTCAGACGATGGAGGCACAAGGACTTGGTGTGGCCTTAAGCGAGATTGGGTAGTTGATCGAAGAATAGGAAATGTTGGATGATACTCAAAATATTCTACTTTGTTGTTCTCATTGCAATTGTGTATATTTATAGCCATGACACCCATCTATGACATTTGGCAATGGAGGAAACTAAGTGTGTGTATGTCCTTCATAATCATATTTCTTCATTTCTTTGGCCTTTTATACATCGTTTTTTATGATGATGAGTAAAGCCATTGGTGCTCGTTACTCTTTTTTATCAATGTTTACTAAAATGTCCAAGATAAACCCACCAAGAAAATGTCATTATTTATTGTTGTGTTACTATGAAGATAATGCATTGTGTTTTTTCAGCTTGATATTTATATTGATTAATGTAGTTGAGCAGTTAAGTTTGTTCAAGTTTTACTTACAAGCCATTTTCTGGGTTCTACAAGAGCATCTCTCTTGGCAATTAAGAATTGATTTGGTGATAGTGATAATGGTTTTTACAATTGAATTGATCATGCTTCCAATGGTCATTGTTCCTAGAGCGTGTCACTTGTAACAATGGTACCTTCATTGTGGTTGCATTGTAAGTTGGTATCTTAGTTTTTCATAGGAACTCATATAAAATAGAGTTTATATTCCAAATATATTAATTTAGGTATCATTAAGAATATTGTGCTTGCCAATGTTTTGTTATTTGAGTTTTGATTCTATGCTTTCTTTAAGCTTCATATGTTTATATTTATTCTAGATTTTGTTATGTAGGAATCTCTTTGATTTGGACCTTAAATGAAAAGTTGTTGGAAGTCTAGAAAGATTAATCAATTGTATTTGAATCCAAAGGTTTGTTATATATTACTTGTAACCACTTTTGTTTTAGTGCATTTAAATTGATAGTTATAATACAATCTATATTTACCAACTCTTTATAATATATAGTTGTTCATTTTATTAGTGGGTGGATCCTTCCATCTTACAAGCAGGTTGATTACGACCTAGGCTCAACCTAGTCAGTGTATATATATATAGTTGATTTAGTGTTATGTAGGGAGAGTTCCCTTAGGAAATGGCCTCTTAGGGTAAATTCCCAACAAGATTGGAGATTTCATTGCATTGAAAATATTGTGAATTTCCCCCCTAATATTTTAATACTAGTGTGGTTAAATCAAGTAATATCCATACAGAATGGCACATGAAAAAGCCTTAAATATTCCTTAAATAAAATGTTCACACACCCATTTAGGAAAGGCTCTTTTCAAGCATATGTTTTTCCAAACAAAAATTGCTAGTCAACTACAAGTCGGTTAAAGTAGATTTAACCATATCCCAACACTTGTAGTTTGGCCCAAGATGAATATATCACTTTATTATAGATAAATGGTAAGTATAACGTGTAAAATAGTAGTTCCTTCAGGAAATATGTGATCCTAAACCAAGACGTTGTGCACCTCAAACATCCCTGTAGTCAAATTTGCTAGTCATCATTCTCATGGTTTATATTTGATAGAATGATTTGACTTGATTTCATCAATGTTGTTGCAGAGATGTCTCTTTAATTTATTTATATGGAGAAGTTCCTTTTTCAATGTCGAAGTTAAAACAATTAAAACAATTGTATGTATGCTCACATTCTACTGTTGCTAGCTATTGAAAAGGATTTAGCTTAATTTTTAGATGCTTTTGCATTTTTCCTAGTCTTAGAATGGAACGGAAGTCTTTTTACACAAATTGCCCAAATTTACAATATTGTGAAGAAAAACCAATTAATGGGAATAGTAGTTTGGATTCTACTCTTTTTGTTGCTCTTTACATGTCAAATAATCACAAAGGATGTGTAAAATCTGGATTCTGAAGTGTATCATATAGCAACACTTTTGCACTTTTTAAGGATTTTATAGATAGTTGGTTAAGTGATAGTTTTGATGCAATCTATATTTAATATCTCTTTAAAATATATATGGTGTTCATAGTTGATTCAATGTTTTGTATGCAATGATCATAGGAAATGGGATTTCAAGCCAGATTCCCAATGAGATTGGAGATTGTTCCGCATTGAAAATATTGTGAGTTATTTTCCATAATATTGCAATATTAGTGTGGTTAAAGTGGGTCATGTCCATACAAAATGGCACATGAAAAAACCTTAAAAATCCCTTCGAATAAATGTTCACCCAATCCATCTAGCAAAGTGTCTTCTCATTTGTCTATCTTAGGTCCCTAATACTAGTGTAGCCCCCATATTGTTATTGTTGTATCTCATAGAAGCCCACTATTTTTATTGATGAGCCCTTACATTATGATTGTTATGTAACCCTAATTATATTTTGTCCCTTTAGACTCTTATATATACCAAGTAGTTTTTTTCATTTGAATCATCAAAGAATTGTTCATTTATGTGATGTAAAAGGAGGTTACCCCCTCAAAGGGGCCTATTTTAAAGTCATTGATCTATCTATTCTTATGTTTTTTCAATCTGGATACATAACATTGGGTATCATATCTTTGGATCCTAGGGTTTTTCTACTTCAAACTGTTCATCTTGGAATTTTCATTATAAATTTTATTTTATTTATTTATTTATTTATTTTGGTGAGGCTTCAAAAGTTGAAAATTTTACCATGTGGAGTCAAAATCTTGATGAACTTCATGTAAGCATTTCATAGCTTGGTTCACTATCTTCCTAGAGATATGATTCAAGGAAGTTAGGGTTTTTGCATGCTCTAGAATTCAATCTTAAACAAGTATTTCGGGGAAAATTGTCATAACTTTCTCTCCAAGCATCAAATTTGAATGTCGTAAAAAGTCATTGAAAGTGAAAAAACAATAGTTTTTCATGTATCAATTTCAGGTCCAAATGTTAAACCAGTGACATGTGGAATACCATACAAGTTTTCTCTACTAAACTAGTCCATAACTAGGTCATCATGGGAGATTTTGCATAACTTTGTCTTGAAGAATCCAATCTCGGTCTAACTTACAGGGTGATAGAGGCAAATTGAGATAGTGAATTATTTTTTGGAAATGTATCTTTGTTACTTTGTATCTGATAAAAAATGCAATGGGTTAAGTGGTTACTTCTAGTAGAATAGTGGTATAACACTTCCGTCCATACTGCAACAAAAATGACCCCATTTATGGCCCTTTATGGATATCATCCACTGTACATCACATCAGATTTAAGATAAAATTCTAAGATTCAAGCAGTGGGAGATCACATCGGGCATCATTAACAAGTTGTCTAAATTTTAAACGATAACTTGACACTCGCACAAAATTGAAAGAAACAACAGGAATATCAACATCACAGTGAAAGAAGTTTTGATGTGGGTGTTTGGGTATTTTTATGGCTACAACCATACAAATAGATGTACCTCAAGCAAGCTAAGAAGGATACTAAATTATTTCCCAACTTCTATGGTCCTTATAAGGTGTTGCAAAATATTGGTCCTATGGCATACAAATTGGATATGTCAGCATCTTGTAAGTACACCCAATTTTCCATGTTTCATGCTTAGAAAAGGTTATAGGTGACAAGTTCCCAGTACAAACTATATTACCAAAACTTGATGAGGAGGAAAAATCATATTTGAGCCTAAAGAAATCATGGAAACAAGAATCCAACACCTATGAAATTGATCTAGCTGAGAGTATCTCATAAAATGGAAGAACTTACATGTTGAAGATTCCACATGGGAGGATGAGAATTTCATATAGAAGCATCCAAAAATACTCAAGCATTGAGGACAATGTGAAGGAGAGGGCCTGTTAGGTCCCTATTATACTAGTGTAGCCCCCACATTGTTATTGTTGTGTCCCATAGAAGCTCACTATTCTTATAATCATTGAGTCCTTACATTGTTTTTGTTATGTAGACCCTAATTAAATTTTAACCCTTTAGACTCTTATATATACCAAGGAGGTATTTCCATTTTAATCATCCAAGAATTGTTCATATATGTAATGTAAAAGGAGGTTTCCATCTCTAGGAGGCCTATTTTCAAGTTGTTTATCTACCACTTCTTTTGTTTGTGTGATCTAGTTACATAAAAATTTATCTATTCAAAAAAAAATATCTAGTCAACTACAAGCTGTTTATATAAAATCTCACCATATCCCAATAGTCATAGTTTGCTGCAAGATGAATGCATTACTTTATTATAGATAGATACTATGTATAATTATGAAAATAACAATGTCTTTTGAGGTGATATGTGTAGAATCCAAGAACTTCTTTATCTTGACCTCCTTTTTGTCCATATTTACCTCTTTTTTCCTAACACTATAATCCAAATAAATGCAGTAAACATATGGTTATGATAAGGTAAAATTCATATGTCCTCTTTTTCATATTTTGTCAATATGGCTTATTTTTCTATTAAAGTTTACACGCAGCTACGGAATTGACCTGATTTTGTAGCTAATCCAGAAATCTGTAGCTACTTCCATTGTTGAAAGGGTTCGGGTGCGCTAGCTCAACAAAGGAGTATATGGGTAGATAGGGAATGATCCTCTCATGGATTTCTTCCTTTTTACTCGAGCTAATTCACCAAGAGATCCGCACCATAACACGGTCAACCATGGTGGTCAATAGCAGGACAATGTGTTGGAACAGAGTCCGAGTTTCAAGAGATTTTATCGATTTTCTTTTTCAATAACAAATTGACAAATAAGCGATATGCTTTAGTTTTAATAAGGACTGTAGTGAAGTCCTGTAGGCTTGAATTTATCATATTGTTAATTAGAACTCTACAAAAACATTAACAGCTATGTAAAACGTGTGCACCACCATATGTAATTTTGAGCATCCTGTAGACCTCTTTTTTCTTAATGCAAAGATCTTGTTTCATATATTTTACGTGTTGTTGATTTAAGGTGACTAACTGCCTTGTGGAGGGCCCTTATGTGCAGATCAAGTCTTTGATTTGCAGTAATTATATTTTCTTTTATTTCATAGATTTAATTCATGGATGCCCCGTTTCATGTTTTTAAGATGCAACTCAATGAAGTTTTCCACTAGGTTCACTTGATTGATTTATGTATCGTTAATTTCGTTTTCTTAATATCTAGCATAAACTCAATCATTTTGTTTGCTTAATACCTAACATAACTCAGTAATTTCATTTCATTCATATCTTAGTGATTTCATAGCTCAATAATCTCATTTCTGTTTTGCTTTTGCACTAAAATAAAGTTCTAGTAGATTAGAGTGGCAGTCTTTCTCAGCTTCTGAAATAAAAAACATTTCATTTCCAATTTGATAAATTAGGATTTTATATAATATTTCATGCTTTCATAATTATCTTTGTTTAGCTATAGCATGAAAATCCAAAAACAATTGAAAAGATTGAAAAGAAGATTAAGATAACGTATTTATTGAAAAGAGTTAAAAATCATTATCCAATCATTCTAAAAACTCAATTCAATCATAACTGATTCTAGAGATAACATTTAGGGTAATCAATTAACAATAAAATCCTAGAAATAAAATCCTAGTATAGATAATAACATCATCTCAACATTGATTCTAGAATTTGACATTAACTTAGATAACGATAACATTATCACTTTAACGACATAAAATACTTCTAGCACATACAGTGCACTTGCACTTCATCAATTTACCTGCCCTAGTCGATAGTTTATGATTACAATTTAAGAACATTAAATTGACTAAACATTTTGGCGTCATTGCCGAGGAAGTACAAATAGAAATTAAAAAAGATAAAAATTAAAATCAAATAAAACCATGATATGCATAGGGAAAGGGACTCTAGAGGTAGATTTGTAGCACGAGGAAGAAGATTAATTTCCACAAGTGAAAATAGAAGTTAAAAATACAAAAATAAAAATCAAATAAAACCATGATATGCGTAGGGAAAGAGACTCTAGAGGTAGATTTGTAGCATGAGGAAGAAGATTAATTCCTGCAAGTCCGCTCACTTCACCATGACTTCAAAGTTCCACACCATCCACTCAAACTTGAAGTCCATTTGTATGCCAAAAAAGACTTCATGAAGTCTTGATATCTGAAATCCAATCGATAACTTCACCTACTTCATCTATTGAGGCTATAATCGAAGAAGATCCTACATCGCCAACTACAGGAGTAGTTTTTCTATCTTCCATTGGTGAACAAATTCTAGGAGAATAATTAGAAATTCCCAATGAAGAAGAGGAACACGAAACTCATTTTGATTATCCATTGATAGAGGAACTAGAAGAATTAGAATATCCTTACATTAGTTTTGAATAATCTATCATCGCTGAAGAAGGAGAAGGAGAGGTACACAATGCCAATGGCAAACAAAATAGGATTGGAGGAGGAGGTAGAGCTAGAAGAGGAGGTAGAGATAGAGGAGATCAAGACCCTTTTGGATTTCCTATCTTCGATGAGGATACAACCCTCATAATGAAAAATATTTCACCTTGTATTCTTCATAATTTACATGGAAAAAGAAGTGAAGGCCCTGTTATGGCCACCAACAACCCCCCATTTTATTTAGTATTGTGACAAATACTAAATAAATGGGGACTCTTAGCTAGAATTCAAAAAAATCAATTAGTGATTGTATTTCCTTTTCAATAAAACTTACCATCGTAAACTTAAGAAAATACCTTTGAAAATATCTAAAAAACTTAAGTTTTGTGATGAGGGAAGACAAAATCACTCCTTAAAGGATATCGCATCGCAGAAAAGATAACATCATGCCTACTTACAAGTTGAACTCTAAAATCACGAGAATGCAATGCGAAATTGCATAAGGATAAACATATATCACATCGCAAGCCTTAGAAGCACACTTATAATTAAAAACTACAGAAACCGCCGATTTACGATACTGCATATCGCAAAATCGCGCCTCGCAAGAAACTGCTTAACACAAAACATGCGATATTGCAATTATGCAATATTGCAATTATGCGATGTTGCGACCATGCGATACTGCGAAATTGTGATAATGCAACAAAACAATCTTATGATAGAATTATATTGCGATCATGCGATTATGCGATGCAGCGATCTATGATATTGCAAAATTGTCTCATCGCAAATTTTTGGTTCATTATTCAAGGAAAAGTGTTTCCATTAAACAAGACTGGTTATGTGCTTTAATTCTCATTAATGAAGTAGTTGCCAGTTGTTAACGAAATCTAGTTTTGATTTTATCAAAGAGCCAGTTCACATAAGGTGCCATATTTTTAAATGTCTTTGGCAGTCAAAGAATTCCTGTCGTTATTTATTATCATTACTCTCACCTCACTTGTAAACTGCAGAAACGAAGGACAAAAGGTTATACAAAGCAGTGTATAGGAAGCTATGGTGAAAATAGGCGAGGCTCTGATATTTGAAGACAGAGAAAATGCACCCTTGCACAAAGACACAACATGCAACAGAAACACATGGATTTTCACCTGGGAAGGCATACATAATCTAGTTGAGGAAATAAATCCTAAAGTAATGGGATTTATGGCTACTACAGGCTCATCAAGGTCGTCTGAAGCATCAGTTGCAGAGTTAGCTTGTTCATTCCTGCACCGGAGAGCGGCAAGGCCCAAAATTCTCCCTTGCACAGAAATGGTTAAAGGAATGCTAGACAACGCTGACATCAAAGACGGGCAGTTTAGGGATCAAGGTTAAGAGCTCTCGGAATCATTGTTTTCAAAAAATTTCAACTTTACATCCGCTACAAGAAAACATGCAAGAGGTGAAAATCGCACTAAGGAAGCCCAGATTAAGAAACAAAGGCAGTTTCCGATGCGCGATTAGTGTCTCGCTGGGTAAAACTTCTCGAAATGGAAAGCCTCTAATTGCTCAGTCTCCTGTAAGCCTAGTACCAAAAAAATGGTGCCAACTCTTGCTGATTTCATTATTTTGCAGCACATTTAAAGGCTGAAGTCAGCCAACTGACTCTTCTCAAGCAAATGCTGAATGCTTGTGATATTAAGGAGAAAATACAGAAATAGTTAGTTTTAGATTTAATTTTAGAAATAGTTTATTTTATTTTCCCTAGAAAAAGGATGGTCATTTAAACCGTATCCTAAATTTTTGTAAATAGGTTATTTTTAGACATAGTTAGTAGTATTTAAACCCTTCTCATGCATTTAGAGAAGGGTCGAGAAATTTATCAAAAACTTGTTCTCAGAACATGCACTCTTGCACCCTCTGAGGAGGTTTTGGTGAATGAATGGAACAATATT
This sequence comes from Pinus taeda, assembly GCA_000404065.3. Taxonomy (NCBI): domain Eukaryota; kingdom Viridiplantae; phylum Streptophyta; class Pinopsida; order Pinales; family Pinaceae; genus Pinus; species Pinus taeda. The sequence continues at coordinate 318,786 of APFE030557760.1, read as the reverse complement.
TATTGATTTTTGCATCTGATATCTGCTAGTGATGTTGCACTTTTGTACTCTTAGTTGATGTTGGATTGAGAAGAGATAAATCGCTATCGCTTGAAGCTCATGAGTAGAACTAGTTATAAATGTTACTTTTATCTCTTAACTGCTTCTATTTCCTGTGTTAAAGTGATATTTAAATCCAGTTATTTATATGTTAATGCTTGAATGCCTGAGTTATCATTTGGCACTTTTGTATGGTGATAGCTATTTATTTATGCTTGATATATGAGTAGCTTATTATGCGATATGTTTTTCGCAACTGTTTCTCCTAACTTTTTATGTGAAGTGGTTCATCTATATTGAATTATTTTCTTATAACAATTGAATGATCTTTATTACCGATTGTTATCTGAAATCATTTTAGATCGCATAACAAAAGAATCATACCCCGGGTTAGTATAAACTTAGATATTTCTGTTTTATTAGAATACAATAGCATGTCATTAGATTAAAGTTAGAATTAGGGCATCTTAATTAGGAATTGTTTGATTAGGATATCATATTCTACACACACACTGACAAACTGGGAAATTGGTCCCATTATCCCCAGTCAGACCTGCTATACCAAATGGAAAAGGGGCTACCAACCAAGGTCCGGACCGAGCGGGTATCCCCCTTGTTGTTGACCCGATTTTTGGGGCTTCAACAGGCCCATAAACATTTCTCTTTGAATTTGAATTATTATGCAGATCATATGATTATCTACATGATGCTCAAAAATTAAAATTGTTCCTTGCTACCTTAAAGGATTCAGCATTGAAATGGTTCATGAGTCTAGGAATGAATTCTATAAGGACATGAGCACAAACGAAAGAAGCATTCTTAGAGAAATATAGGGACTATTGTATGACTCACAACATTAGGGAAAAAGTCTTCAAAATGACACAGAAAGAAGATGAGAATATTGAAGACTTAGTCGAGAGATTTGTTTATAATCTCAAAAGGGAAGAAATGGATAGTCTGGATGAGGAAATTTTGAACGCCCTCCTACTAAAATCTATTAGAGATGAGTGGATTGATCTCCTTAACATGACAGGAAAAGGAGATATTTCTCAATTACCATTTCCAGATATTTTTGATCTATGTGTACATATCTCAAGGGGTAAAGGACAAGTTGGAAGAATTCCTAGGGATTCTCTCTTATCAAGAATCAATATATCTACAGTTGGGACGATCAGTAGGGTAGAATTAGGAAGTTTTCTTGATACTTTTAAGAAAAATATTTTAGGGAGTTTGAGTGAACAAATTGACACCCTTAAAATACAAAACAAGAAAAATTCCGAAGATGTTGCATTATCCATCTTTTGTCCCAGGTGTAGAAAGAAGCATGCTCTAAGAGAATGTCATTTAGAATTAAAAACCATAGAAACTTGTGCCATATGTGCTACATAACGATGATACTAAAGAATGTCCTTCTCTACCAAGTCTTAAGGATGTATTTAATGATGATGGCATACCAGAACAAGTAGACCGTCTTATTTTATTGCTAAAAGACCATGGCAGAACTCTAATGAAAATCAACCACAAGGCTCTAAATCACAAAAATTTTCTCAGTCTTCACAAATTAATTGGAATCCATCTTGAAAACCTTGGGCTCATCCACAATCACAATCTTGGAATTAGGGATGGCAAAATCCTTATGGGGTTTATGCTCAATATCAACAATATTCATTATCCTATCCTAATTTACCAGCACAATTCTTACCTCATTCTAATCAAATTACTAAATCTAATCAAATTCCTCAAGCTAATCAATTACCTCAAGTTAAAATACAAAACCAAAATCCACACCTCTCCCTACCATTTGCACAAAAACCAAATCAATTACCTGCTCAACCACTTTGGAATCCAAATAATAAAATGTCACAACTTGTTTACAATATGGAAGGGAAAAATCCTCAAACCTATGTAACAAATCCACTAGATCTAAATAATGTTCAATTAAGGTCTGGTAGAGTATTAGAAATAAAACCCCCTATTGTTATTAAGGAAGCAAGGACAAATATTCAAAAAGATAAAAATCAATCTGAAGAAGGAGAAACCTCTCTTCCTTAGAAAGAAAATAATCAAACAGAAATTGTTCCTATAAATTCTTATGATTCTCCTATTATAGAACAACCCTCAGTATCCATTAAACCAACTTTTCATAAACGATTAAAATTGATTAAGGAGTAGAAAAGTAAATCACATTGCCTGATTATAATATGTTGGATGAATTAATAAATGTTTGTATAAAAATTCCTTTATTGCATGCTATGAAAGAAATACCAGTTTTTGCAAAAAAAATCAAGGAATTGAGTACTCAAAGATCAATAAGGAAAAGAAAAGACATAAAAAGAATTCAATTAGTTGGGAAAATTGCAGACACCATGATGGGGAAAGAAACAATACAAAAATATCTAGATCCAGGGAGCCCCATTTTGAAAATTCACATTAATGGAATTGAAATACCAAACACATTGATTGATCTAGGAGTAGCCAAAAACATAATGAGTAAACAAATCATGGATTCACTAAGGCTTCCTAATATTCAATACACACCAACATTGTTGCAATTAGCAGATAGGTCTGTAACTAAACTTGATGGTGTGGTAGAATATGTTTGTGTATCCTTAGATTCTTGGGAATATCCTGTCGAATTCATGGTTTTAACACCCAAGAATAATTTAGGAGGGCACCCATTAATCCTAGGAAAACCTTGGTTAGCCACGGCTGATGCTCTCATCGGTTGTATATCAGGTGACTTGTTTATCTCAGATGAAAGTTCTACAAATAAATTTACATTGTATCCACTTGAACAAGCAACAATATAAATAGAGAGTGAGGAATTGATAGATGATGATGATGATATACAACCTCTTTTCACTACTGAACAAGTCAGTGAGGAGAAATCTAACGGAAAATAATGAACCCTCATCTCATTATGACCGTAGTCGAATCAAATATCTATCATCTAGACAAGTGTCTTTACTCTCTATGGAAAAATTTGGAAATTCTTCAATAGAAATTTTTCCAGGCAAAACTTTGAACATTAATGAAAACCTGGAAGAATTACAGAAAAATCAACTAGTTGAAATTTTACAAAAACACTCTTCTACTTATGCATGGGAATACATTGATGTGAGATGAATCAATCCTAAAACTTGCATGCATCATATCTACATTGAACAGAGTACGTGACTAGTTAAACAACCACAAAGAAGAATGAATCCAAATTTGAAAGAAATTGTTAAGGAGGAAATACAAAAACTGTTAAATGTAAACTTCATTTATCCAATATCAGATAGTCAGTGGTTTTCACCCCTAGTAATCGTTCCTAAGAAAAATGGGAAATGGATATTATGTATCGATTACAGGGAATTGAATAAAGCAATATTAAAAGACCAATTTCCACTCCCTTTCATAGATCAAGTCTTAGACACATTAGCAGGGAAAACACATTTTTCATTTTTGGATGGCTTTAGTTGATACAATCAGATTCAGGTAGCACCTAAGGATCAAGATAAAACCACATTTACCTGTCCATGGGGAACTTATGCTTACCGAGTACTTCCTTTTGGATTATGCAGTGCTCTGACAACATTCCGAAGAGAAGTCCTTAGAATTGTCTCTGATCTTATTCATTATTGTGTGGAAGTATATATAGGTGATTTCAGAGTTTATGGAGATTCCTTTGAAGAAGCACTTGAAAATTTCGAAAAAGTTCTAATAAGATGTAAAGAAACAAATATTTCATTAAGTCATGATAACTTTTTTTATGATGTTTAATAAAGGAATTGTTTTAGGTCACCATATTTCAGGAGATGGAATTAAGGTAGACTCATCTAAAGTAGAGGTTATTTCTAAATTATCAGTGCTAAATTGTCAACAAGATGTTAGGAGTTTTTTTGGTTTTACTGGATACTATAGAAGATTCATAGAAAACTTCACAAAAATTTCATCTCCACTCTTCAAACTAATTACCAAATACTATGAATTCAGTTGGGATTCTGGTTGTCAAAATGTCTTTGAAACTCTGAAAAAAAAATCCTCTAAAGCACCTATTTTAAAAGGACCTAATTGGAAATTGCCTTTCCATATATCAACCGATGCTTCAGACACATCCTTAGGAGTTGTGTTAGGACAAAAAGACCTTACTCCTTATGTAATCTATTATACTAGTAACAATTTGACTCCAACAGAGCTAAATTATACTGTAACTGAGAAGGAGTTTTTAGTTGTAGTTCATGCTGTTAATAAATTCAGACACTATATAATTGGCTATAAAACTTTCATTCACACAGACCATTCTGCCATTAGATATCTAATGAATAAACCAATCGCTAATGGCAGAATAACCAAATGGCTCTTAATGTTGCAAAAACTCAACATCACCCTTCTAGATCGACCCGAAAACAAAATACAACTGCTGAATTTTTATCTAGAATTTAGAACGATAACAATGATAAACTTGTTGAGGATAAATTTCCCGATGAATATCTTTTTGCAGTATATACTAAATCACCTTGGTATGTAGATATTTCTAATTATTTAGCTATAGGGAAATTACCATTTCATTTTTCTCCTAGAGAAAAGAGGAGAATAATTCACAACAACACATCTTAGTCATGGATAAACGAAGAATTGTACAAAACAAGACCCAATCTCATCATCAGAAGATGTTTTCAAGAAGATGAGATACTGGAAATACTGAAAGCACACCATGATGAACCATGTGGAGGGAATTTCTCTAACAAAAGAACTTCTTAGATCCTTCTCTTAGGATATTAATGGCCTTCCATTTTGATGGATACCAAGGAATATGTTAAGAGATGTGACCATTGTCAAAGGATGTGGAAACCTACTCTTTCAAATGAAATTCCATTACAACCTTAGGTACTCATTGAACCTTTTGACAAATGGGTGCTATATTTTGTTGGTCCAATCAATCCACCTTAAAAAAAAGATATATTCCGGTATGTACTGATTATGTCACTAAATGGGTAGAAGATAAATACTTTCTTTTGATACTGAAAATGTTGTAGTTTCATTTCTTTTTGAGGATATTTTCACTCATTTTGGTGTCACATGAGAAATTGTAACAGATCAAGGAACATAGTTTACATCCATATTAGTGCAGAAGCTCATGAAACAATACAAAATCAAGCATCGGAAATCTACTCCATACCATCCACAAGGCAATGGACAAGTTGAGTCTACAAATAAGGTGATTGAAGCAATTCTCACCAAGATAGTACACTTACATAGGAAGGATTGGGCATAAAAGCTTCTAGAAGCTTTGTGGGCTTATAGAACTACATGGAGAAGCATGACATACTCCCTATGAACTTGTTTATGGGAAGCAAGTCTTACTTCCAATAGAGTTCCAAATCCAGACCTATAAAACAATAGTCTAATTGGATCTTGAATTATCAGAAGCACAAAAGAAAATGATGGCACAACTCAATGAGCTTGATGAAATAAGACAAGATGCCTTCCAAAAGACCAACCTAGATCAGCAACAGAGATCCATATGGCATGACAAATACATCAAAGAAAGAAAATTTCATCCAGGAGATTGGGCATTACTTTTTGATTCAAAGTTCAAGAACTTCCAAGGAAAATTCCAAACTCACTGGATTGGACCTTATTAAGTTGAAAATGTATTTGGCAATGGTGCATTCCAAATCATGACTATTGATGAAGAAAAAATTCCTCTTTTAGTGAATGGACATCGACTTAGACTGTTATGAAACTAGCTCACAAAAATATAGAAAAGATAGTTGAACGCCTTAGAATTCAGCCTCTTCAATGGGGAAACCTCTTTTACATTACACAAATTAACAATTCTTGGATGATACAAATGAAAATATCTCCTTTCTATATATAGGAGTCTAAGGGGTCATAATGTAATAAGAGTCGACATAACAATAATAATGTAAGGGCACAATAATAACAATAGTGGGCTTCTATGGGGCACAATAGTAACAATATGGGGACTACATGGGTACAACAATATAATAAGGGGGTTGTACTAATAACAATAAGGGGTTACACAAGTAGTATACGGGCCTAACATGCCCCTCTCCTTCAAAAAGTGTTTTCCTCAACGCTTGAGTAGTTCTTGATGCTTCTGTATAAAATTCTTGTCCTCCCATGTGAAATCTTCAGCGAGTAAGTTCTTCCACTTGATGAGATACTCTGAAATTGATCGATTCCGTAGCTGTTAGGTTCTTGTTTCTGTGACTGCTCCAAGTTCCAATATGATTTTTCCTTCCTTGTCAAGTTTTGGAAATATTGTTGGAACTAGGATATTCGACAACTTTTGAATGAGTTCCCTCCCTGCTTCGCGATTCTTCCTTTCATACCTTCCTTTGTTTATCAATTTGGTTGGATAATTGTACCAACCTCTACCATTTTTGCAACCATATGTGCAATTTCACTCCTTTGGGCATATGGATATCTATAAGGCTTGATGTTTGGAGGAACACATCCTGGAATAAAATGAATAGCATGATCATGATCACGAATATGTGGGAGACCTTTGGGAGTCTCAAATACCTTGGAATGATTGTCCCCAACTTTTTGGAGATTTGGAGAAATACATGATTTCGATGTGCGAATAGTTAGTGAATATAATTGTGCAATTATGCCTCGTTGTTATTTCTTTATAAGCTTTGTCATTATGTCAGAGTTGATTATCTTTCCTGGTTTCCCTGTGATACCCTTTAATTCAACTTCCTTTCCTTCCGAAGAAAATTTCACAAAAATTTCTTGAAAATTAAAAGCTATTGTACCCAAGGATTGTAGCCATTTGACTCTTAGTACAACATCAACACCACCCATTGGAATGAAAAACATTGTGCTATTCAATACGTATTCTCCCATGGATAGCTATATATTATGGCACTTTCCAGAGAAATTTATGGTTCCTCCACTTACAACCGTCACTTGACACTTTGGTTTTGGATCTAGGAAGCAATTCAAGTCCTTGGCTATCTTACAATTAATAAAATTATGGGTACTACCCGAATCAATCAACACTATTACCTTTTTCTTCTTCATATGTCCTTCTGTCTTTACCATTTGAGGAGTGGTAATTCTGGCGAATGCATTACAAGATATGATCAGATTCATTTCTTCTTTCTTTGGGGTTGGTTCCTGGGGAGTATCCTTTTCTTTTGATGTTTCTTGATACTTTTCTTCCTGATATTTCACTGTTTGAACCTTCTTCTTCTTGATATGTCCTTCTATCTTGAGAGTTTGGGGAGTGGTAATTTATTCAAATGCTTTACAAGATATGGTTGGATTCATTTCTTGATGCTCAATGTGATCTTTCACTTCTTCAACATTTTTCTTCTTGATATGTCCTTCTATCTTGATAGTTTGAGGAGTGGTAATTCTGGCCAATGCATTACAAGATATGGTTGTATTAATTTCTTCTTTATCGATGTGATATTTCACTTCTTGAACCTTTTTCTTCTTGATATGTCCTTCTATCTTGAGATTTTGAGGAGTGGTAATTCTTGCCAATGCTTTACAAGAAATGGTCGGATTCATTTCTTCTTTCTCTGGGGTTTGGTCCTAGCACATATCCTCTTCTTTTGATGTTTCTTGATCCTTTTCTTCCTCCTCTTCATACTCTATGTAAAATAATTTCTTCTTACCACACTTATGACCTTTAGTGCATTTGCTATCACAATTGTAACAAAGCCCTTTTTTTCTTTTCTCTTCCAATTGTTGTGGTGTAACACTTGTAGGTTGTGGAAGGCTAGGAGAAACAACACTTTCCTTATTATAGTTGTGAGGGGTAGACTTCCTTGTTGCCATAATTTTACTTTCCACTATGTAACAAAGCGCTTTTACTCTTTCCAATTATTGTGGTGTTGCTCTAAAGAAGGTGTTGTTCTTTGTATCCTCATAATGTGCTATCATTTCCTCCATGAAAATTGACCACGTAACAAGTTGTTTACGAGAACAAAGCCCTTTATAGCATAAAAATTGATCTGGTTCTAAATATGAAGATGCAATACATACCTTTTGTAACAGTGGTACACCATGTAGATCAAAATATTGCTCCATCTGAAGTATCCAATTTACCGGATCCTTGCTGTCAAACTTCCTCATCTCGCTTTTTCTTGATTTAGGAGATCGATCTTGAAACGACTGTAACTCTGTACTTTTGGATCTTTAAGTTCTAAAACTACGATCTGCAGTATTCCTCTGCGTCCTCTTTTCAATGCCATCAGTATGATCGAATTTGGATTCTCCAAGAAAGAGTTATGCACAATCTCCCAAGATGACCTGATTATATACCTTTTCAGATGAGCTAACTTGTATGAAGTGCCACGTTTCATTGTTTTTACCTTAGGATCTAAAAAACATATATAGGAAACTATAGTCCGTCATGTTTTTGTAACATTTTACGAAATTTCATTCTGATGCTCAAAACAAAAGTTATGACTATTTTCCCCAGGTCACCTATTTGGAATGTAATTCAGGAGTCTGTACAAAGACCGACTTCCTCATATCATATCTCCGTAAATGTTGCGCGAAAAGCTCTGAAATTTGGACCCGAGGTTCAGCGCAATTTCATCTCAAATGGGTTTTTTTTGTAGCATCTAAAACATCGCAAACAAAAAGGTTATAACGCAAATGCCACGATGACTTGTTTGGAGCAGTGAAACCCTAGAATCCAAAGCTTTGATACTAAATGTTACGAAACCAGCTCACAAAAAGATAGAAAAGATAGTTGAACACCTTAGAATTCAACCTCTTCGAGGGGGAAACCTCCTTTACATTACACAAATGAACAATTTTTAGATGATACAAATGAAAATATCTCCTTTCTATATATAGGAGTCTAAGGGGTCATAATGTAATCAGAGTCCATAAAAATAATAATGTAAGGGCACAATAATAACAATAGTGGGCTTCTATGGGTCATAATAGTAACAAAATGGGGACTACATGGGTACAAAAATATAATAAGGGGGTTGTACTAATAACAATAAGGGGTTACACTAGTAGTATACGGGCCTAACATATACTTTATCAAAAGCCATTGACAAAAGAAGAATTTGTCAAAATTTTCCAAGATAACTCAGAATTGAAGATGGTTGAGAAGAATTCTTCTTCTTTTCCACCTTAGAAATTTTATTTTATCCCGTTCATAAAAAAAAAAAAAAAAAAAAAAAAAAAAAAAAAAAAAAAAAAAAAAAAAAAAAAAAAAAAAAAAAAAAAAAAAAATAAATAAATAAATAATAATAATAAAAATAATAATATAAATAAAAAAATAATAATGTATAAACATGAAAACCAACAAGTTGTTGGCATGCTTATACAATAAATTTAAAGTGAACCAACTCTTCTTGGCACCTTAAATTTTCTCTTAAATCACTTTTCTAAAAATCCCTTTTTATAAACATCCTTTCTTGAAAATAATTTGGCTAGCTACAGAATTAGTGACTTTCTACAACTTTGGCAAGTTTATGTACCTCTGATAAGGTTTCTGTAACCAATCTGAGAGGGACACTTGGTGGCTCAAATTGAAGAAATTATTGACTCCTTTCAAAGTGAAAAGTACCTGCAAATGACATCAAAGGAAAAATAAAGATTAGCAAATAAATATAAGGTATGTAGCACTTTAATTTTACAATAGGGGTTAACATATTGCATATATGAATTACATAGACATAACATTACCGAAAACTAAAATCATTTTTAGTTCATGGATGATAGTCTCTTGTCAAACCCATTATAATCCGCCACCATTTAATTTCCTATCCCATACTCGTTTTAGATCTATCGATTTGATTGCCGAATCATTGAATTAAATGAATTCAAACGACTAACTCATCCTCATGAATCTTCATTATACTTACCCATTCTCTCATTCTTTCAGTACATACAGTCTCTCCATCTTAGAGTGAAACCCTACTGAGACTATTTTCCATGTCAAGTAAAATAGTTCTTGAGACGAAAAATCTCTCACCATGGGTGTTATTCTTCGAACATAACCAACAGAAAGGAAATTTTTGGAAGGATACCACCAAACCAGAGAATTTTTACAAAAAGTTTAGTGGTTAGATTTCATAGAAACGTTTGATGGTTTCCACAGGGAGGTGACAAAAATCTTTGCACGATCTTTTGATGGAACAAAAGTTGAAATAGGTAATGTCAAGTTCGGAGTGACAGAGTCCTTGATTGTAGAAGCCACCAGATTGCCTAGACCTAGATAAAAATGGTTCAAGAATAGAGGAATCGAAGGGGAAGACTGGAAATTTTTCTTAAAAAACCCAAGCATGGATACTACTGTCTTCAGAAAAGGTATTCCTAGCTCTTCCCTCAAAAGTAAATGGAGAAATTTTCTCTTTGTCCTTCAGAAATTTGTTACTTGTGAAGGTCGATTTGGGTGCATGTTTTTCTATCACATTAGTCTATTGATGAATTTCCTTGAAAAGCATCAAATGAATCTTCCATACTTTCTGTTGCATAGCCTTAAGAAAATGTCAGTAAATGTCCAGAAGAAAATCCAGCATATAGACAACACAATGTACCATCATGGGTTAGTAAAAAGTTTAATTGAGTTTCATCTTCAAAGCATAGGCGATAGTTGGGAAGATTTTCTAGTGAGAAATCACTTTGAAGAGAAAACCCCTGAACAACCAAGTAGTATAAAACCCTAAGAGGAAGAAAGAGAAAAATTGAGATAATAATAGAATAGGAAACACAACATCAACATGATTTTCCAGAGGATGATCTACCAATTGTAGAATTTTTGTAGAAATTGAACATATAAAGTCTTAGAAGAAATAAAGCCAGCAAGAGAACAAAGGTTTTATCCCAAGTAAAAACCTTGCCTTAGAAAGAAATTTCAAAAGTTAAGGAAAAGAAAATTCAAGGGTTGTAGACCACAGGTTTGCGAAGAAGCACCAAATTGAACACAGTAAAATAAGCAGCCTCAAAAGTTGCAGATCATATTGATCTTGAGTCAAAAGAGAAATCTAAATATCTCGAAGACTCTCCAAGAGAATCACAGAGTTTGTCTCAAAGGGTATCACTACCTCCCTTCATTTAACCTCCAAGGAGTCCAATACAAAGCCTAGGTATTGATCTTGTATAACAAGAAATCTATTATTACATATAATCATTAGAAAGAAAAGAAGCAACAACCAAAGGATCAATTCAAAGGCTAGAAGAAGAAATCAATTATTTTAATGAGCCACAAGAACCTCCAGTATCTAATGTATTAAAACAAGAAATATTTGAGATGGAGGCATTAAACATGTACCTCAAAACTGAAAATCAAACGCTGAAGGCACAAAATGAAATTCAAATTTCCAAAAGTGATAACCGCATTCTTCACTTAAGTCTATGGTATAAAAAGAATAAGAAATTGAAGAAAGAAAACAAGGCTATGAAAAGAGAAATCATTAACATGAAGTACAAGACCCTTATGAGGAAACCAAGGATGTGAGTAACTACTAAGAAGAAGAAGAAAGTGAAACTTGGATGTGCTGGGAAAGGTATACATAAAAAATGGCAATTTTATGTCGTATGAGGACATACAAAACCTCCAGTGTGGGGGAATGTAGAGTTGAATAACTTCTTTATCTTGACCTCCTTTTTGTCCATATTTACCTCATTTTTCCTACCGCTATCATCCAAATAAATGCATTAAAAATAAGGTTATGATAAAGTAAACATTCATATGTCCTCATTTTCATATTTTGTCAATATGCCTTTGTTCTATTAAAGTTTACATGCAGCTACAAAATTGACCTGATTTTGTAGCTAATCCACAAATCTGCAGCTACTTCCATTGCTGATAGGGTTCGTGTGTGCCAGCTCAACAAAGGAGTATATGGGTAGATAGGGAATGGTCCTCTCATGGATTTATTCTTGTTTACTTGAGCTAATTCACCAAGATATCTACACCATAACACGGTCAACCATGGCGGTCAACAACAAGACAGTGTGCTGGAATAGAGTCTGAGTTTCAAGAGATTTCATCGATTTTCTTTTTCAATAACAAATCAAAAAATAAGAGATATGATTTATTTTTGATAAGGATTGTAGTGAAGTCCTGTAGGGTTGAATTTCTCATATTGTTAATTATAACTCTATAAAAACACTGGCAGATTTGTAAAATGCATGCGCCACTGTATGTAATTTTGAGCATCCTGTAGACCTCTTTTTCGCTTAATTCAAAGTTATTGTTTCATATATTTTATGTGTTGTTGATTTAAGGCCACTGACTGCCTCGTGGAGGGCCCCTGCGCACAGATCATGTCTTTGATTCGCAGTAATTATATTTTCTTTTGTTTCATTTATTTAATTCATGGATGCCCCATTTTCATGTTTTTAAGATGCAGTTCAATGAAGTTCATGACTAGGTTCACTTGATTAATTTCTATATCGTTAATTTCTTTTGCTTAATATCTAGCATAAGCTCAATCATTTCATTTTCTTAATACCTAGCATAACTTAGTAATTTCATTTAATTCATAGCTTAGTGATTTCATAGCTCAGTAATCTCGTTTCTGTTTTTCTTTTGCATTGAAATAAAGTTGAGGTAGATAAGAGTGGCGGTGTTTCTCAATGTTTGAATTCAAGCACATTTCATTTCCAGTTTGATAAATTAGGATTTTGTTTCTATCATTGCATGATTTCATAATTAAATTTGTTTAGCTCTCGCATAAAAATCAAAAAACAATTGATAAGATTGAAAAGAAGATTAACATAACATATTTATTGAAAAGAGTTAAAAATCATTATCCAATCATTCTAAAAACTCAATTCAATCAGAACTAATTCTAGAGATAACATTTAGGGTAATCAATTAACAACAAAATCTTAGAAATAACATCCTAGTATAGATAGTAACATCATCTCAACACTAATTTTAGAATTTGACATTAACTTAGATAACAATAACATAATCACCTTAACGACATAAAAGACTTCTAACACATACAGTGCACTTCCACTTCATCAATTTACTTTCCATGGTCGATAATTTATGCTTACAATTTAAGAACATTAAATTGACTAAATAATATGTGATGCCAAACCAAGCTAGTGTGTGCCTCAAACATCCCTATAGTTAAATATGTTAGCCATCATTCTCATGGTTTATATTTCATAGAATGCTCTGACTTGATTTCATCTTTAATGTTGTTGCAGAGACATCTCTTTAGATTATTTATATGGAGACATTCCTTTTTCAAACATCTAGAACTACTTTAAGTGTTCTAACATTCTGGTAGTTTCTAGTTATTGTAAATGATTTAGCTTAATATGTAATGTTTTTGTATTTTTCTCAGTCTTAGAAAGGAATGAAATCTCTTTTTGACACATTTTGTTGACATCTAATCATCAGGATTGGGTGAATAAGTGTAACTAACATAAATAAATAATAAGAAATATGAATAGTCACCGGGAGATGAAGTGAACAGTCTTTCCCACATGTATATAACAAAGACCAACCTGAATGAATAAATGTGAATTGATTTGGAGGAGTTACTGCCTGGCTTGACATGGTATCGGAGCCAAGTTCTCGAAATTAGTTTTTGTGTAACTCCTATTGTTAGTTTCCTACCTATATTCTGCCTGGTTGCCTGAAGCCTGCTCTAGGCAGTGTCATATACGTTTTTGATATTGTATGCATTTTTAAAATCTGCTGCTGGCCCTCTGTCATATGCATTTTTCAAATCTGTGCCCTCTGTCAAATCTGCGCCCTCTGTCAAGTCTGTGCCCTTGGGAATATGTGTTGAGAGTGGGATATGAACCCATGCCGTTTTAGACCAGAACGCTGGTGTGTGAACACTGAGACCTGGTGTAAACACTGGTGTAAATACGTTGGACCCATTTTCAATTAGAAATTCGTTCAATTGCTGCTTCGTTGCTGCTTTGTGAAGCTAGCCTCACACGTTCCCCGACTCTCTAAGGCGCATGACACTTTTCGGAAGAAAGATGCCAGACCTTCGCTAGCTAGACTGCCTGTGTTGAACTGCATATATTCCAAGAGCTGCATTGAAGTGTGTTTTTTCTTAGAGCTGCGTTGAACTGTGGTAATATTCCAATTGCTTCGGGCAACATTGTGCTTCCACACAGGAATGAAGAATAGTAGTGCAACGTAACAGCCTTTTGTTTTAAAATTCTCAAGCAATCAACTCTTTCTTTTTTTGCAATATGTTTTAATACATATTAGAAAGCTGTTAGTGTATAATTCTATGTGGTAAAGAAAAAAAAATGTGGCGACAAACATTGAACTGCTAATCTGCACATAAAATAGAGTTCAATTAATGGTAGAGGGTAATCAGAAAGTCGATAGGATAAATGGATCATTATTTGTTGCAGTGTTGGTCTGCCTAAATGTTGGTTGCGCTCCAAATGGATTGGAACTTGGTTATATGACATTATATTATTCATTGTTTTCCAAAAGAAGCATTAAAATATCTGTGGAGCTTGTTTCTTGGTTTCATAAGAATTCAGAATATTTCTACTATAGTGCATTTTTTTCCATCAAAAGCAGAAGTATTTTTTTACAATATGCATTCAATCATATCTATTGGGAATAGTTCTCACTGGAAAGGAGAACTATCTTGAGTGGTCCCAGATGATAAAAGACACCCTCATTTTCAATGAGTTGTGGAAAGGAGTGTGTATTGGAGACAAAGACAAAGAGCCAGAACAACCTACCTCAGACAAAGAGTTTGCCATTTGGGAAAATAATAACAACAAAGCCTATGCATTAATTGCAGCATCTGTAAGCGAAGAGGTGAGTTGTCATATTTCACAATTTTCAATTGCTTTCGAAGCCTTACAAAATTTGAAAGAAATCTATGACTCACATTCCGCACTTGAAGTTGTTCAACTCATGATTAAACTCTTCACTCTTGAATTGCAAAATAATGATCCTCTTGCTCTTGCATCTGAAGTAAAATCTACAATGCATGATATCAAAGCCATTAAAGTTGAATTTGATATTCCTCTTATCGCTTTTCTCAAGGAATTTTATCCTACTTACTCCAATTATCTTGAGTCATTGCAAGCAAATGTAAATCTCAATGATATTACATTTGACTCTCTTGTGAAAAAAGTCGCTGAAAGAGAGAAAGATTTTGGAAAGAAGACAACCCTTGAATCTTCTAAAGAGGCTGTCTGCCTTGCTCATAAAGAAAAGAATCTTGCTCAATATTTTCCCAGAGGAAGAGGTGGTCGAAGAGGAAGAGGAAATTATTTCAGAGGCGGGGGGGGGCAGACACTCTCAAGGAGAAAAGTCAGATCTGCACTGCATACGCTGCAAAAGAAATGGATCACATGATGCTTCCACATGCAAGTTACCATGGGACAAAATTGAGCAGCAAAGAAACCAACATAAAGGTAAAATTAATGACACAAGAAAAGGTAAAGCATTTGAATCTGCTCATTATGTTGCGGCACAACGTAATATTGGAGTAAATGAAGAACTATTTAATGCTTCACTTGCATCTTGGAAAAATGATTGGTTGCTTGATTCAGGAGAAACTAGCCACATGAATCATAGAAAAGATTTTTTTGAAGAATTTACTGACAATTTTTATGGAGCAGTATACTTTGCAGACCAATCAAAAATCAAGCCATCAGGGCTTGGCACAATCAGGCTCAAACTGCCTAGTCTTCTAGACTTCCTTCTGCATCATGTTCTATATATACCATAGCTGAAGAGAAACTTGATGTCCTTGGTCCGCATCTACCGGCAAGGCCACTCCATTCATATGTTTGATGGCAAGATTGAGGTGAGAAATCATCTGACCACTTGCTTGTCATGAGGGGAATAGAAGAAGAAAGGCTTCTCAAACTACAAGGTACCTCTGCTCGTGCACAACATTTCTCATACAATTCTCATTATGAAGAAGGTACAATTCCATCAAGTGTATTATGGCATGCTAGATTTTGACATTTGAACTACGATAGCCTTCGCTTGTTGAAGAAAAATGGTGTTGCTGGTTTGCCTACAATTCCTAGGAAACTTAAGCAATGTGATGCTTGCATTCTAGGAAAGCATAGCAAACAGTCTTTTCATGATTCACATTCAAGAGCACATAGAAAACTTGAAATCATTCATTCATATTTATGTGGTCCAATGCCCGTTCCTTCTGTAAATGGAAATAAATATATGATGACATTTATTGATGACTACACCAAAATGTGTTGGGTTTATTTATTGAAGAACAAATATGATGCCTTTCAAACATTCAAGAACTTTCATACATGGATTGAAAATGATGCACAACCTCATATTGGATCTATTCACACTGATAATGGAAAAGTTTATACTTCAAATGAATTTAGAAACTATCTTCACCAACATAGGATCAAACATCAAACAACTGTGCCTTATAATCCCCAACAGAACGATGTAGCTGAAAGATTGAATAGGACAATCTTAAATATGGTACGCTCCATGATGTTTAAAAAAATGTAAAGTTGATGTTTTGGGCTGATGCAGTTCTATGTGTTGTATATATAAAGAATAGATTTCCATCTAATGTTATTAGAAAAAAGACTCGATATGAAATGTGGTATGGGCACATTCCTTCAGCAAATCATCTCAAGGTCTTTGGTTCCACCTGTTATGCCTTGACACTAAAGGTACATAGAAACAAAATTGGTGCAAGAAGTCGTAAGTGTATCTTCCTGGGGTATTCAAACACCTCCAAAGCATACTATCACTATGATGAAGTCAATAAAAAGTTTGTTGTATCTAGAGATGTAATCTTTCTTGAATCATCCAAAACTGATAATGTTGTTGAGTGGTAACTTGATCGCTTGGATATATTTTCAAATCAAAAATCATTTCAAGAATTTGATAATCAGATTCCACATCTTGAAGGGGGGATTCCTATACTAGATCAACATGTGGAATCTTCTTCTGAAGAACTCTCTCCTCCCCCATGAAACTCCAACAATGGATGATGCTTTAAGTGATGTGATTGATAGAATTGGGAGACTCAATCTTGATTTAGTCCCAACTCAATCAACGGAGTAGCCTAGACCATATAAGAAAGGTCCTCCAAAGTGGCTGATAAAGACACTTGAAAGTGTTCATCCTGATGAGGTTGGAAACAAAAGAACTAGAAATTCAAACCAGCAAAATGGAGGTGATGTAGATGACTCTGATTCACCTGTTGATATGGATGTTTGTTATGATTGTGAATTAAATTTGTCTACATATTTCGAACCAACTTCCTTCAAAGAAGTTTCTTCTCATGATGAATGGAAGGAAGCGATGCAAAAGGAGTATGATGCCCTAAAAAAGAATGGCACTTGGAAGCTAGTTGATCCTCCATTAGGAACCAAACCAATTGGCTACAAGTGGGTCTAAAAGAACAAGTATAAAGCTGATGGCTCACTTGACAAGCACAAAGCCAGGCTTGTGGAAAAAAGTTTTGCATAGAAGGAAAGGGTCGATTATGAGAAGACTTTTGCTCCCACAACAAAATGGGCTACTATCCGGACACTCTTTGCCCTAACAGCTTAGAACGGTTGGAAATTCTATCAAATGGATGTAAAAATTTCTTTCTTGAATGGAGATCTAAAAGAGAATGTTTTTATGTCCCAGCCTGAAGGATTTGCTGTGAAAGGACATGAACATAAAGTATGCAAACTTGTGAAATCCTTATAAGGCCTCAAACAAGCACCGCGAGCCTGGTATGAGAAACTAACTGAGCATCTTCTGAAACTCAATTTCAAACATTATAATCTTGATGATGCAACTTTATTTGTCAAGAAAGTTGGAAAGACAGTTGTATATATTGTGGTATATGTAGATGATATTTTGATGATAGGGAACAATGAAAGCTACGTTGCATCCATAAAGAAGGAATTAAGGAAAGGTTTTGAAATGAATGATTTGGGTTATGTTCATTACTATCTTGGTATTGAAGTAACTCAACATCCAAATTCTATATTCCTTTCTCAAAATAAGTACATTGGAGATCTGTTAAATATGTTTGGCATGACATAATGCAATCCTCTTACTACTCCAATGGAACAAAACTTAAAGCTCACATCCATTGAAGGAAAAGAATTTGAGGATGCAACAAAGTATAGACAACTTGTAGGAAGTCTCAACTACCTGAATACTATTAGACCAGACATTTTGTTTGTTGTTGGAATCCTCTGTAGGTTTATGCAAAAGCCTTGTGAGGAACATTGGTTTGTTGCAAAAAGAGTTCTAAGGTACTTGAAGGGAACCCAAGACTTTGGAATCAAGTATGCACAGGTGGACGACTTCAGCTTGATTCGATACTCTGATTTAGACTTCGATGGAGACAAAGTAACTGGGGTATCTACTTAATGTTATGCTATGAGTCTTGGATCAGGAGCTGTCTCCTAGAGATCACGCAAACAACTAGTTCCAGCAGATTCCACAACAGAAGCAGAATATGTGGCAGCAGCTGAAGCAACAAAAGAAATTGTGTGGCTCAGGAAAATTCTTGAAGATTTACAGGTAAAATAATATCAATTGAATCCACTCATGATTGAAAATACCTCAGGAATAAAGTTGGCCAAGAACCCAAAGTTCCATGATCGAACGAAGCACATCAATACTAAATATCATCTGATTCAACATCATGTTGAGGCCAAAACAATCCATCTCCGCCATTGTTCCACTAATGAGCACATTGCAGACATCTTCACCAAAGCACTTGGAAGAGAAAAGCTTGAATAATTTAGAACGATGCTTGGACTCACCAACATCCCTTCAGATTAAGGGGGGGAATGTTGACACATAATGATCAAGATTGGGTGAATTAGTGTAATTGATGTAAATAAATAATAAGAAATATGAATAGTCACTGGGAGATGAAGTGAATAGTCTCTCCCTCTTGTATATAATAAAGACCAACCTGAATGAATAAATGTGAATTGATTTGGAGGAGTTAGTGCCTAGCCTAACAAATTTATCAAAGTTACAAGATTGTGAAACAACTAGTTAAAGGGGCCTATCCCTTCAACATTGTCTCATATACTAAACTTCAAACTTTTTTAGGTTGGGAATACTAATTTGGATTCTACTCTTTGTGTTACTCTATACTTGTTGAAGCATTGTAGAGGATGTGTAAGCTCTAGATTTTGGAGTGTATTATTTAACAATTATTTTGCATGTTTTAGGGATTTCATAGAAAATCAATTAAGTTTGGGAGATCCCCTAAACTATCTATTAGAATGGAGTTTTAAAAAATTTGTAAGAGTATGGGTTCTTTATGGGTTTTCCCAACATCATTGTTCAGTAAGAAAAAAATGTTATTATTTTAATGTTAAGGTTTGGAAGAAACTTTTGTGTTAATAGTGTTGTTCTTCTTTGGTTTGCAAACAAAATTTGGCCCCTAACGCAACACCGTCTTAGTTGGAACTCTTTCCCCTGAAAGAAGCTTTTGTGTTAATAGTATTATTATTTTATGGTTTACAAACAAAATTTGGTGCCCAATTCAACACCTTCTTAGTTGGAACTCTTTCCCCTAACATGTGTTAATTGATAGGATTGTGGTTCTTGTAAGTCTAGATACTTTTGTATTATGGAGTAGATGCATAATTAAAAAAAAAAAAAATCTTCGAATTATTTCTATATATGAAACCTATCATATCTTGGTGGTCATAGAACATTCATCTTTAAATTTATTTATCTCGATATAGTAATTTCAATTCATTATGAATTTTACATAAAGGATTCTTCATGGTGGCTGAAATGTTTTTAATCAAACTACTTTGATCTTTGTTATGTGTGTTATATTTCTGCAAACCAGGCACTCAACACTTAAATTCCTAGTAGAAATATTGATTTACTTGTTTAAATGCATATCTAGGCTACTGTTGATGGCTTTCTTAGCCTACAACACTATAAGGGAGACCACCCGGTCTAGACCTTAAAGTAGCTCCTTTTCCTTTGAAATGATGGTTTTGACTAGTTAGAATAGGTCCAATTAGCTTTTCCCTATTGCTATTGGTGTAAGATGAGCCTTTAGTTACCAATAGGAAAGGACATCGAATTGATTCTTCTTGCTCCTTAGGCAAGAGAATGACCCTTAGAATGTTTGAATGACACAACCATACCACTCTAGAGTTTTTCCTCTTAAAAAAGGGCTTCTAGAATGAAATATCTATGTTAAGACATGCAAGACTAAATATGTAATGCGACTAATCTAAACTATCTCGATTGAAGGAAAGAGAAGTCTTTCTCCCAATCGAGAGCAAGCTAATTAAATAGGAAAATAAGCAAGTAGGAATCATAATTAGGATGAAGGAATTAGATAAAGGAAATAGTTCTCGAGATCTAATCCTTATTGAAACAAATACAAACAACTAAGTATATAATAAATAGTTACTAGACACTTATATGCAAGTATATCCAACTCCTAATCTATTATGCATAAAAATGAGAAATATTCATGACACAATGCTGAGGTAGTTCAAATAAAATGTCATGTATGAAAGAAAAACATCTATAACTTCAAACAATTAGGTATCTATCCAGCCTAAAGCAATATTTTTTTATTCTTATACAAATTCAATTTTCAAGTTTCATCCAGGATTAAATCTGTAGGATAACCTTTTTTTTCCCGGGTGGTTCACGTACATCCGTGGTCAGGGGGTGCAGGCTACGTCCACGAAATAACTAGGGCTGATCTCAAGGATCACACCCCTCGGCCATCACAGACCTAACCCCAAGGGCTTTCGGGTAGAATCGACCCTGTGACCTCCTGTTTTAGCGAGGCATGACTTGACCAGTTGGGCTAACCCTTGGGGCTCATCTGTAGGATAACCTAATTAGACTTTTATATGAATTAACAATTAAGACTCAATAATAGTGCATAAGGCAAACTATTAACTCATACATCAAAATGAAATTAAAAGAAAACTAGAAAAGAATTCATTTCAATGATTTAAGTAAACAATAGTGCCATACATAAATAACTAAAACAAATCTTTATTATAATATGTATCAAAATACAAAACTCAAAAGACTACAATAACGAAAAACCCGTGTTGTATGTACTTCAATCCCTCTCTGCAAAGAAAAGCCTCTACTTTACAACAATAGTGCATAATAAAATAAAGTCCCTCTAAAAATAGGTTACAAGCTTTGTCACAAGTTTAACCTCTTCTCCAGGATTCAAATCCTTATTTACAAAGCCTCTCGATATCTATTTATACATGATTACATCCATAACAAAAATCCTCAAATGCCTCAACCATAAATGCTAATAGTAAAATAAGACAAAAGGAATCCTTTGATTGGGCTTGGCAGAATGATAAAAGGAACAACTGAAACAAATTGCCCAAATTGACACGATCGAATAAGAGCAATCCAAGTTATTTCGACTTAGCTGCAATGTATTCTCCCGCATGGAATAAATGAGACAACAATTTCCTTTTATTATGATACTTCGTTGTTGCCCGAGTAATTTCGATTGGTGATTGCCCGTATTTGATGTAATAAATGCCATAATTGGAAATTTGTTACAAAAAATCAAATTCTCAATCAGAGTTTTACAATAAAAATGCCGGAACAATAAATTAATACTATAAAAACAAATTTCAATTGAAACCAAAACCAATAAGAATCAAGGATTAATATCAGTGGTTTATAATAGTGGCCCCCTTTATGGACAAGTGGCAGACGCGGAGTGGCATTAGAAGTCTTCTCATTGAAAGGTTCAAACTAAACAACACAAAATTTGCGATGGAGAGGATGTGAAATATAATTAATCTAATTTTATAATTTACATCGAATCCATTTGATCGACAATTCCAAATGATGGTAGATAACGAAAATTCCGATATGCACGAATGAGAAATTCTGATTAGATGGAAATTAATATCATATTGGGTCTGGATCAAATTGGTGATCGAATATTTTAGAGTTGTAGGCCTATCGCAATATCGGCGGGATGACATTTCGACGGTTTTGCTGTATCGCAACAAAAGATCGGAGCGAGGTGACATATCACAATCGGAGGTCAGAGTGTAGTGACATATTGCAAAATCGGTGGGATGGAATTTCAGTGGTTTGCTGATATCGCTCATCGAAGGTTAGTGTAAATTGGTGATCGAAGGTTTATGAATAAGAACCATTGCAAAAGTTCTGAGGTCTATAATATATTGCAGTTAAATTTCCTATCAGACCGGGCTATCGGAAGTTTGAAATGATATTTGTTACAAAAGCCCTGAGGTGAGCGGACCCGATAATTTTGTAATGAAGACTTAATTTCATATCATATCTAAGACATAATTTTTTTTAAACATATGCTCCAACCAAAATTATGATTTATGAATGGACGTGATATCTTTTAAAACTTGGATTTAAATGTCATATCGGGTCTGGGGGTTGGAAGACTCTTATAAAAAAATTGTGATAGGGGAACTTGTGATATATGACACAGTTATAATACAATTCGATACTTCAGGCTTAATGCAACCCCAATATATTATTTCAATATGTTTTCGATAGATTTAACATATATACTTTCCAATATGCCACTTTGTAATATGATTAAGGCTTAAGGCTTTAGTGTGGTTCTTGAACTCAAGAGCTATGGAAATAATGAAATATTTACAAAATAAATAATTCACAAAAACAAATAAAAAGGATAAATTAATTAAACACAAGGATAATGCACAATATAAAAGGCCAAAGTAGCTAAAGACATCCAATCTTCAAATAGGCATAATTTGCAAAATATTAATCCAAATGAGGTCAAACGAGTTTAGATAGATAGATAAGAATGAGTCGAACTCATTTAGGCAATCCATACATCTACTCATTTAGGCAATCCATACATATCGGAATCAAATAGTAATAATACCAATCATTCAGTTATAAGGGTCCCCATAATCAAATTTAAGTGAAAAATGGGGGGGGGGGGGGGGGGGTTGTGTTTTACCACAACAATGGAAACACACTAGGAAGAACCAATTATCTCTGGTAAAGATAATGAACTTTAATTTACCCAAATGGTTAAAAATAATAGATTTCATAAAACCATCTAAACATTAAAACATTTCCATGGGTCCCACATAAATAGATTAAGCAATATGAGTTTTGAAAGATAAGTACTCAAAAGCATATTTGAGTAAAAATCATGATTCCAGAATTGGGAAAAGATTAATTTTAAATTTACCTCATATGAGAAATAGAAGAAGTTACAGGTAGGAGTTTTTTAATAAATCATATATCCATTGTTATGAATGGTCTCTGACATCGCTTCATTACCAGCAAGCCTAAACAGTTCCCCGACAGAGTTTTCATTTATGCCATACAAGCCTAGCCCCGCTCCCAACGCGTTTTCATAGCCCCAATGGGTTTACTTGTATTTCCCATACTTCCTCTTTTATCACCCTTCTGATAAGAAAATTTTTGAGCTTTTATTTTATGATGTATTTGAGTGAAAAGACGTGGGATGGTAATATAGACTTATGTTAATGGATACATTACTTTCATAATGTTGACTCCAAATTCTTTCCCCACATCTATCAAACAAAGGTCTTTATAAAGTGGAGGGGATGGGAGGGATTCATTGAGTTGAACTCATTTTTGTTCTTTCCTTGAACAAATAAACTCTATCACTTTGAAAGGATGTGTGTTTCTCCATGATTTCTTTTTTAAAGAGATATGGATTTGTGATGTAAAGATATTCCTTTAATGATAAATGAAATTCATACAAATAGATAGAGTAAAAGATCTCCTATGTATGTCAACCATTACTAGGTGAGAAAAAGGCCTTTCACAGAAATCATGGCAAAATTACCAAAATTAAACAAAAACTGAAAGTAAAAGGAAATTAGCTAACTCTAAAAATAAAAATCAAATCTTAAAGGATAAACTCGAACAAGACTACTTATACAAATGTCTCACAAAATAAATCAAAGAAGATAATCATGTGATCATTTATCTTTTGTTGGGAGTCTATTAAATTTTATATTGAGGAGTTATAAGTGATTAGGCTTCTGAAATTGAAAGATGATTAGTAGTCATGATAAATAATAAGTTAATTGAGAAGTTTCTATTTGTATGCAAATTTTCTTATTTCAAGTGACATCTGAATGAAATCATTTTAACCATTTTCTATTAAAAGTAACGCTTAAGAGACATAATAAGGTTCAGAAATTCCCCAATTTAGCTTTTTGGATGGAGATCATTAGTGCTTCTCCAAAAAATTGAAAGGAAACCAAACCAAGGAGAATAAGTTACAAATATGATCTAGTAGAGGCATGAAAATGAATAATGAAGATCTGCAAAACAAACTCTTATATCAACAAAAACTAAAAACAAAACTGAAATTTAAAGTAAGTAAATGAAAATGAATGAAAGTGGGCATAGAACTTACCATGGAGAATTTCATTTAGTCTTACTTGAGTGATAACATCTTCTCCAAGAAAAGACAACTTCTTCTTTTAACTAGAATTAAAAGCATGAAGAAGTCGAATTGATTGAAATGTTATTGACCCAAGATCCTCATTTAGTGAATCTAAAATGCTAAGTCATGTTTTTTTTTAATGGCATTCTCTTCAAATTTACATTGGAGGGGAAGAGTGGTGAATCATGGCAGTTCCTTGGAACTTCTTCATATATTATTTTATCATAGAAGCATTTTTATACCATATGATGAAGTTTTACAAAAGTAATGTAATTGATCTTATCACAAGTGTATATGATTCGTCTATGATATGTTTTAATCCACTTTGCCAGGAAATGAAGAAGAATGCCAAGGAAAAATTTGGACTCATTACTTGTTTATTTGAAATCTGAAATAGAACAAAACAAAAGGAATCTAATATAAATTAATCTATTCCTATTTCTAACTGAATAAAAGGAAAAAAAACTAGGTATAGTCATACTTACAATTCAACCATGCAAGCAGTTTATTTCCTGTTTGTATGTACATATCAAATATCAATAACAAAAAGACAAATATAATTAAAATAAGAGAACTAAATTTGAATACAGAATGTAATTAAAATAAGAGAACTAAATTTGAGATATAATTCGGGATCCTGCAAAAACCCTAACTTACTTCGATCATAGCTCCGAAAATATAGCAATAAAATATCTGAAATTCAGACCTGACGTTCAGAGCAATTTTGACTCAAATGGATTTTTTTTTTAGCTTCTGAAATGTCGTAGAGAAAAAGTTATAGCGAGAATTCCATGATGACATTTTTGGAGCAGCGAAACCCTAAAATCCAAAGCTTTGATACTTTGGATTAGGATGCCAGGGATTTGATCAAATAGAGGTTTATAGAAAGTGGAGGGGATGGGAGGGATTCGTTGGGTTGAACTCATTTTTGTTCTTTCTCCATGAATTTTTTTTTAAAGAAAGATGGATTTGTGATTTAAAGATATTCCTTAATGATAAATGTAATTCATAGAAATAGATAGAGTAAAATATCTCCTATGTATGTCAACCATTACTAGGTGAGAAAAAGGCCTTTCATAGAAATCATGGAAAAATTACCAAAATTAAACAAAAATTTAAAGTAAAAGGAAATCAGCAAACTCTAAAAATAAAAATCAAATCTTAAAAGATAAACTCGAACAAGACTACTTATACAAATGTCTCATAAAATAAATCAAAGAAGATAATCATGTGATCATTTATCTTTTGTTGGGAATCTATTAAATTTTATCTTGAGGAGTTATAAGTGATCAGGCTTCTGAAATTGAAAGATGATTAGTAGTGATGATAAATAATAAGTTAATTGAGAAGTTTCTATTTGTATGCAAATTTTCTTATTTCAAGTGACATCTAAATGAAAGCATTTTAACCATTTTCTAATAAAAGTAATGCTTAAGAGACAAAATAAGGTTAAGAAATTCCCCAATTTAGATTTTTTGATGGAGATCATTAGTGCTTCTCCAAAAAATTGAAATGATACCAAACCAAGGAGAATAAGTTACAAATATGATCTAGTAGAGGCATGAAAATGAATCATGAAGATCTGCAAAACAAATTCTTATATCAACAAAAACTAAAAACTAAACTAAAATTTAAAGTAAGTAAATGAAAATGAATGAAAGTGGGTGTATGAACTTACCATTGGAGAATTTCATTTAGTCTTACATGAGAGATAACATCTTCTCCAAGAAAAGACAACTTCTTCTTTTAACTACAATTAAAAAAATGAAGAATTTGAATTGACTGAAATGTTACTGACCCAAAATCCTCATTTATTGAATCTAAAATGCTAAGTAATGATTTTTTAGTGGCATTCTCTACAAGTTTACATTGGAGAGGAAGAGTGGTGAATCATGACAATTCCTTGGAACTTCTTCATATATGATTTTATTATAGAAACATTTTTATACCATATGATGAAGTTTTACAAAAGTAATGCAATTGATCACATCACAAGTGTATATGATTCGTCTATGATATGTTTTAATCCAATTTTCTAGGAAATGACAGAAGAATGCCAAGGAAAAATTTGGACTCATTGCTTGTTTATTTAAAATATGAAATAGAACAAAAAAAAAGGAATCTAATCTAAATTAATCTATTCCTATTTCTAATTGAATAAAAGGAAAAGAAACTAAGTATAGTCATACTTACAATGTAACCATGCAAGCAATTTACTTCCTTTTTGTATGTACAGATCAAATATCAAGAACAAAAAGACAAATATAATTAAAATAAGAGAACTAAATTTGAATACAGAATGTACATCTATTGCTAACATACTTATAGAAAGGAGCTTATTTATAATAACCTTCCCTTGAAATATCCCTTCCAACTGAATTTCAATTGGATGATAAAAATATGGATGAATTTCCATTGGTGATTGGAAAGGATTTAGAAGAGAAGATAATGGGCCAAATTGTAACTATGAATTTTTAGATACAATGGCCTGCAAAAATGTGTCATTCTTATGTGCATATGTTAAATTATCAACAATCTTCCATGTCGGATAACTTTCTAAATGTATCTCAAATGAGTCTAGGAGATATGGATGGAAATATGATAGATTCAATGAAAGATTATTAATTAAATTAGATTGATAGTCATATGGGATTAATTGATTTTCAAGTGTTGTTTCATATTGAGAATGTATTCTAGAAAGAAAAGTAAATTGAAAAGATACAACCATCAAATAGAATTGAAAGATCAAAGTTCTTGATGGTTATAATCTAGATTTTTTTTATTTTTAATCACATTTCAGAAATACATATTGTGAATTTTCAATACTTATTGTTTGATATGCCAACAAAAGACATATGAAAAGTGGAAAATGTTAACATAAAACAAATCTGAAAAAATTGAAAATAGATGAAGGAAAAATATTAAAATCAAATTGTAATTTGCACTATTGTTACAATTAATGTTACAACACAACTAGAATTAATTTAAAACAATTTCCTCCTCACAAATAGTGGCCAGAAAATAAGAATGATTATTGGGATTGACTTGTGGAAGAGGAAACGATTCTGAACCATGAAAAAATGTATGGTCTTGATGATCATATGAACTATAAATTGGAAAAGACTCTTGAATGTCGAAATCATGAAAATCATTCTTTACTCGAGAATGAGAATTAGTTGGAACAACTTCTGAGTTAGAATGTTCATCTTTCCCACATATGATTGATCTTTGATCATGGGAATTTAATTGAGTAGAAGAATTTATGAAACCAACTCACAAAATAAAATAAAATATAGATCAACGCCTTCAAAATCATCCTCTTCGAGGTGGCAACCTCCTTTACATTACACAAATGAGAAATTCTTGGATGATACAAATGACTAAACCTCCATTCTATATATAGGAGTCTAAGGGGTCACAATATATCAATGCTGACATAATAATAATAATATAAGGGCACAATAATAACAATAGTGGGTTTCTATTGGGCACATTAATAACAATATGGGGACAATAGGGGCACAATAATAACAATAAGGGCTACAATGACAACAGTAATGGGGGAATCGCCAGTATTATAGGGACCTAACATGGCCCTCTCCTTAAGAAAAGTGTTGTCCTCAACGCTTGAGTAGTTATCGATGCTTTTATATAAAATTCTCATCCTCCCATGTGGAATCTTCAGCAAGTAAGTTCTTCCACTTTATGAGATACTCCTAAATTGATCGATTTCGTAGTTGTCAAGTTCTTATTTCTGTGACTACTTTAGGTTCCAATATGGTTTTTCCTTCTTCGTCAATTTCTGGTAATATTGTTTGCACTGAAAGCTTGTCACCTATAACCTTCTTTAAACATGAAACATGGAAAACTGGGTGCACTCGGGAAGCTGCATGAAGCTCTGATTTGTATGCCATAGTACCAATGTTTTGCGACACCTTGTATGGACCATAATACTTTGGTGGTAATTTATTATCCTTCTTTGCTTGCTTGAGGGACATTTATTTATATGGTTGTAGCCATAGGAATACCTAGTCACATACATCAAAACTTCTTTCGCTGCGATGTTGATATGCATGTTGTTTCACTCTATTCTGCGCCAACGTGAGGTTATCCTTGAAGAGTTCGAGAACTTGTTATTGATGCTCGATGTGATATTCCACTGCTTGAACCTTATAATTTTCTTTTAAATGTATTATATGATGTGATGGATGGTGGATGATACCTATAGAGTGCCATAAATGGGGTCATTTTCGCTGCAGTATGGAAGGAAGTGTTATACCACCATTTAGTTAGAGGCAACCATTTGGCCCATTATGTTTATTTATCAAATACAAAGCATCAAAAATATCCTTCCAAACATTTGTTTACTATCTCAGTTTTCCCATCATATTGAGGATGATAAGATGAGCTATGAGCTAACTGAGTACAGAGAAAATAAAATAATTATGTCCAAAAATGAGTGAAAATAGGATCTCTGTTGCTTACAATAATCTTTGTGTTTCCATGTAGCTTTTGAATTATTTCCATAAATGCAGTAGAAACTGTATTGGCTTTAAATTGATGCGATAATGCACAAAAGTGTGCATACTTGGTAAGTCTGTCAATTACCACCATGATGACTCTCTTTCCTTCGGACTTGGGTAAACCTGTGATAAAATCCATTGAAACCTCCTCCCAAATTTGGCTTGGAATTGATAAAGGTTGCAATAGACTTGGGGTCTTAATTTTTTTGAACTTTATTTGTTGGAAAACCAAACATTCCACCAAAAAATTTTGAATATACGATTTAAGGCCATCCCAAAAAAAATATTTCTTAACCCTGTGGTAAGTTTTTAAAAATCCCGAGTGCCCTCCTAAGGGGGAAGTGTGCAATTCCATAAGATTATTTTGTTTGAGTTGAGAATTCTTATATAGGTATAAGTGATATTTGTACCATAACGAATAATTTTTCCAGCTAAATGTATCAGATGTACTGGTATCCTGTTGTAAATTTTGAATGAGTGCCCACACTTCTTCGTCATTCTTCCATTCATCCCTTGCTTCGTTTATCCAATCTGGTTGGATAATAAAAATGACGCAAAGCAATGCTTCCACATCCTCATACTTTCTTAAGAGTGCACCTACCACAACATTTTGGTTCCCTTTTGTGTAGATGATTTCAAAGTCATAGGCCAACATCTTTGTGACCCATTTCTGCTACTCTTTAGAAGATAATATTTGTTCTAAAAAGTATTTAATACTATCATGATCCGTTTTTACCTTGAAGTGTCTTCCCATTAGGTAGGGCTGCCATTTCTTAAGTTCATGTATTATTTCCAACATCTCCTTCTCATAAATAGCTTGGTGTAAATACTTTCCTTTGATTGGACGACTTTTGAAAGCAATGGGTCTTTCTTCTTGCATTAAAATAGCACCAATTCCATTTCCCGAAGCATCACATTCCACAATAAAGGTTTTTGTGAAGTCCGACGTAGCTAAGGCTAGTGCTTGGCACATTGCATGTTTAAGATGTTCAAAGGCCTTTGTTTCTTCTGGAGTCCATGAAAATGCATCTTTCTTCAATAATGTTGTTAGAGGTGTTAGTATTCTCCCATAATTCTTAACAAACTTGCGGTAATACCTTTTCAACCCAACAAATCCTTGCAAATGATTTATAGATGTGGGGATTTTCCATTCCTTAATGGCTTTAATTTTGCTAGGGTCTACCTTAACACCTTCATGAGATTCAATATGACCCAAATATTCCACCTCTTGTACTCCAAAGAAAAATTTAGAGCTTTTTGCATATAATTGTTTCTCCTCCAATAGTTTGAGCACCAAGTCAACATGTTGAACATGATCCTTCCAAGACTTGCTATAGATTAGTATATCATCAAAAAATACTAACACAAATTTTCTAAGGAAGGGTTTGAAAATCTAATTCATCAAACCTTGAAATGTAGAAGGTGCATTGGTAAGACCAAAATGCATGACCAAAAATTCATAATGACTCTCATGAGTTCTAAATGTTGTTTTCGAAATGTCTTCAGTTTTCATTCTGATTTGATGATATCCTGAATGAAGATCCAACTTAATGAAGTAAACTGATCCATGCAATTCATCCAATAATTAATCAATGACAGGAATGGGAAATTTGTATTTAATAGTGAGCTTGTTGAGCTCCCTATAATCTAGACACGTGCACCATGATAGATCCTTCTTGTGCACCAATACTACTGAAGCAGAGAAAGAACTTTGACTAGGTTGAATTATACCAACCTCTAGCATTTTTGCAACCATACGTTCAATTCACTCTTTTGGGCATAGGGATATCTACAAGGCCTGATGTTTGGAGGAACACTTCCTGGAATCAAATGAATAGCATGATCATGATCATGAATAGGTGGGAGGCCTTTGGGAGTCTCAAATACCTTGGAATGATTGTCCAAGACTTTTTGGAGATTTGGAGAAATAGATGATTTCGATGTGGGAACCTCTATTGAACATAATTGTGAAATTACGCCTCATTGTTCTTTCTTGAGAAGATTTGTCATTCCATTAGAGCTGATTATCTTTCCTAGTTTCCCTGTGATACCCCTTAATTAAACTGTCTTTCCTTCCGCACAAAATTTCATGAAAATTTCTTGAAAATTAAAAGTTATTTTACCTAAGGATTGTAGCCATTGGACTCCTAGTACACCATCAACACCACCCATTGGAATCGAAAGCATTGTGCTATTCAATACATATTCTCCCATAGTTAGCTTGATATTATGGCACTTTCCAGAGCAATTTATGGTTCCTCCACTTGCAACCATCACTTGACACTCTGGTTCTGGATATAGGAATCAATTCAATTCCTTGGCTATATTACAATGAATAAAATTATGGGTACTGCTCAAATCAATCAACAATATTACCTTTTTCTTCTTGATATGTCCTTCTATCTTGATAGTTTGAGGAGTGGTAATTCCAGCCAATGTATTACAAGATATGGTTGGATTCATTTCTTCTTTCTTTAGGGTTTGTTCCTTCGTGTATATCCTCCTCTTTTGACGTTTCTTGTTCCTTTTCTTCCTCCTCTTCACAATCTATGTAAAATAATTTCTTCTCAACAAACTTATGACATTTAGTGTATTTTCTATCACAACTGTAACAAAGCGCTTTTTCTCTTTTTTCTTCCAATTTTTGTAGTGTCAACATTGTAGGTTGTGGAAGGCTAGGGGCAACAACACTTCCATATTTATAGTTGTGAGTAGTAGGCTTCCTGGTTGCCATAATTTTGGTTTCCATTTTTCTTTCTTCGAGGCATCAACTAATGTTAATAATGCTTCACTATGCTCTTTGAATTCCTTCAAAGTATTTTTTCAAACCAATCTTATGCAAAATTAAAAAAAAAAATACACACCATTTTTCACTTTGTAAGAGCTCAATATTGAATCTGTTGTATCTCTATAATTGTGGATCTACAAGATCTGAATTGCTTCCTAAGGTAGCCCTCTGAGTCCTCTTTCTAACCCCACAAGTTTTTTAAATATTGGATTCTCCAAGGAAGAGTTATGCCAAATCTCCCACGGTGACTTGATTATAGACTGGTTCAGTAGAGCGAATTTGTACGAAGTGCCACATGTCACTGTTTCGACCTTTGGACCTGAAACTGATATACATAAAACTAAATTCCATCCTCTTTCTGTAACTTCTTACGAAATTTCAATCTGATGCTCAGCAAAAAAAAAAAAAAAAAAAAAAAAAAGAAAAAGAAAAAAGTTATGATGATTTTCCCTAGGTCACTTGTTTGAGATATAATTTGGGATCCTGCAAAATCCCTAACTTACTTGGATCATAGCTCCAAAAATATAGTGAGAAAATATCTGAAATTCAGACTTGAGGTTCAGAGCGAGTTCAACTCAAGTGGATTTTTTTTTAGCTTCTAAAATGTAGAATAAAAGTTATAGTGAGAATTCCACGATGACATTTTCGAGAGCAGCGAAACCCTAAAATCCAAAGCTATGATACCGAAATACTGAAGTAGTTAAAATAAAATGTCATGTATGAAAGCAAAACATCTATAAATTTAAACCGTTAGGTAACTATCCAGCCTAAAAAAATAAACATTTGTTCTTATACAAATCTAGTTTTCAAGTTGCATCTAGGATTAAGTATGTAGGATAGCCTAGTTAGGCTTTTAAATGAATTAATGATTAAGACTCAACAATATTGCATAAGGCCAACTATTAACTCATACATCATAAATGAAATTAAAAGAAAATGGGAAAAGGATTCATTTCAATGATTTAAGTAAACAATAGTGCCATACATAAATAACTGGAAAAAAAAATTAAAATAAATAAATAAAAAATAAAATAAAATAAAACTAAAAAAATTAAAAAAATCTTTATTATAGTATGTATCAATTTACAAAACTCAAAAGACTACAATAGTGCAAACCCCCTGTTGTCTTCAATTCAATCCATTTTCGCAAAGAAAAGCCTCTACTCTACAATAGTAGTTCATAATAAAATAAAATCCCTCTACAAACAGGTTACAAGCATTGTCACAAGTTTAGCCTCTTCTCCAAGATTCGAATCCTTATTTACATAGCCTCTTGATATCTATTTATACATGATTACATCCATAACAAAAATCCTAAAAGGCCTTAACCAAAAATGCTAATAGTAGAATAAAACAAAAGGAATGCTTTGATTGGGCTTGGAATAATGCTAAGAGGAACAACTGAACCAAATTTCCCAAATTGGCATGATCAGATAAGAGCAACCCCAATTATTTTGACTTAGCTGCAAAGTATTCTCTTGTGTGGAATAAAAGAGGTATCAATTTCCTTTTATTATGATAGTTTGTTGCTACCTGGATAATTTCGATTGGTGATTGTCCATATTTGATTTAATAAATGCCATAATTGGAACCTATTACAACAAATCAAAAACTAAATCTGATTTTTACCATAAAAATGGCGAAACAATAAATTAATAATATAAAAACAAATTTCAATTGAAATTGAAACCAATAAGAATCAATGTTTAATATGAGTGGTTTATAATAATGACCCCCATTATGGACAAGTGGCAGATGCAAAGTGGCATTGGAGGTCTGCTCACCGCTAGATTCAAACTAAACAACACAAAATTTGTGATGGAGCGGATGCGAAATATAATTAATCTAATTTTATAATTTACATTGTATCCATTTGAGTGGTGATTCCAAATGATGGTAGATAACGAAAATTATGATATGTGCAGATGAAAAATTCTGATTAGATGGAAATTAATATCATATCAGGTCTGGATCAAATTAGTGATCATAGATTTTAGAGCTGTATTCCTATAGCAATATCGGTGAGATGGAATTTTGGTAGTTTTGCGATATCTCAACCGAAGATTGGAGCGGGGTG
The DNA here is from genome assembly GCA_000404065.3 of Pinus taeda. Taxonomy (NCBI): domain Eukaryota; kingdom Viridiplantae; phylum Streptophyta; class Pinopsida; order Pinales; family Pinaceae; genus Pinus; species Pinus taeda. The sequence continues at coordinate 284,973 of APFE030557760.1, read as the reverse complement.
AAATATCACAATCGGAGGTCGGAGTGGAGTGACATATCGCAACATCGACGGGATGGAATTTCAGCATTTTTGTGATATCGCTCATCAGATGTTAGTGCAACTCGGTGATCAGAGGTTTATGAATAAGAACCATCGCAAAATTTCTAAGGTGGGAAGACCCGATGGGGAACTTGTGATATATGACACGATTATAATATGTTTCGATACTTCAAACTTAATGAAGCCCTGATATATTATTTCAACGTGTTTTTGATAGATTTAACATATATACTTGCTAATATGCTACTTTGTAATAGATTAAGGCTTAAGGCCTTAGTCTCATGCTTGGTCTCAGGGGCTATGGAAACAATGAAGTATTTACAAAAAAAATAATTTACAAAAACAAATAAAAGGGATAAAATAATGAAACACAAGGATAATGCAAGGCCAAAGCAACTAAACACATCCAATCTTCAAATAGGCATAATTTACAAACTATTAATCTAAATGAGGTCAAACGAGTTTAGATAGATAGATGAGAATGAGTCAAACTCATTTAGTCAATCCATACATCTTGGAATCAAATAGTAATAATACCAATCATTTAGTTAAAAGGGTCCCCATAATGATATTTAAGTGAAAAATGTGGGGGGGAGTTGTGTTTTACCACAACCAGTTCCTAGCACAATAAAATCCAGTGGAAGAAAATATATTGATCTCAATCACAATGACAAAAATATATTATGCCAATCAAATTAGTTTAGTATTAATAATGATTCTATTGATGGTGGTGGACCCACCAACATTCAGGGGATCTCCCTGATATGAGTCCCAATCAGACCTCATACCGTTTGGTGTAGGATTCCTATAAGGTATAAAGGCCCGATTCCCAAATATTTAAATATTTTCCTTGGTTCTAGCTGTTGCTACAAGAGAGTGATGCAATGGTATCTTCAAAAAGACAGGTGAGTGTACTTGGTGAATGTGTAGCACAACTGTGTCTAGGTTCTCTTACTACAAAAGGGGGGAGAAAACTGAGACTCTAAGTGAGAGGTAATAGTACCACCTAGAAAGAGACACACATGAACCAGAAATACCTGTCCAACATCCAGTAGAATAGTCCACAGTGGATGAAACAGTTGTTACAACCAATGAACAAGGGAAGATCCATCTAAGATCCAGTGGAATAGTCCACAACGGATGTGACAATCGTTATAACCGATAAGCAAAGAAATTTTTGTCTAGTATCTCGTAGAATAGTCCAAAAGGATGAGACAATAGTAACAACCATTACAACGTATTCTCAACAAGATAAGCACTAAAATAACCAAAATAGTTCAACTATCTTAGTACATGTGAAAGAAAACATGAAATGCAAACCTTGACAAAATAGTTTTACAAATATTCATAAGTCATGCATGAAGACTGTGATGGCCTTATAAGTCTTCTATTATTAAGCAAAATTTCCAAGACACATATTACATTGTACATTACTAGCCTCAGTAGTGGGACATTGGAGCCACTCCTTGCTCCTCAAAGAACTAGCTAGTCTCTCTAATGACTTGTGGGAGTTGCTAAGGTGAAAAGTCTTTTTCTCATACAATGAGGGGGTATATATAACCAAGGGGTGATGCTTACCCCTTGTAACTCTTTGACTACCCGCACGAATGTTAAACTTCCTATGACTTTTCAATTTACATGACTCTTCATATTCATGTGTGTTCATTGGACTTCCACTTTACAATACATTCGATTTATAATAAACATGGCCCATAATAGTGATGTGGCCTAGGACAACTCATGACACGACTTGACATGACACTAATGACATGGACTGGCTTGATGATGTGGTAATGTCAAGCCATTATTTCTATTGAGTGATAGATGTGTTCTTGGATATGCTTTCTCTTCTCCTCTGCATAGCTTGATAATGTGGGGTCTTCAATGATCTTCGATCTTAGAAGGTGGGAACACACTTGTGTTTCTTTTTCTTTCTCTTGGTAGGTCCACTCATCTGTTTAGCTACAAGAGTCTTTAGGAACATGCTTCCCTCCTTCTTCTCCTTCTTCACCATCTTGCCATGACTTGATAGTGTACATGTTCCTTCAATTCATTCATGACGGGATGAAATCAATCTGAAATCTCCCTATCCTATGATGATGCATTCTTATCCATGAACTGAGCTCAAGATAAGTGACAGGATGGGAGAGAGGGCCTAGTAACTGTGCATTGCGTAGTTCTAGGTGACATAGAAAGAGCTTGATCATTGAGACTGTAGAGAGCACAACTCCGGCTTGACTGAGGAACTTTACACTATCCCCACTAGGGAAATAAATTGCGTACCTGCCACTGGGAGTTAGGATTGCACAATTCAAGTGAGTAGTGGGTGATGTGGGATGAGGCCCTGAGAGGTCAGTTTTGTGCAATTTCCAAAGGCAATGGGACTAGATAGTAGAGAGGCCTAGAGCACAAATCTATGTACTTCTTGAGGTCAGTGATCTCTAACTGAGGGAGGGAACTAGATGATACTTTTGTGCAATTCTAAAGGACAAGGGAGGTTGGGCTCTCTTTGCATTGTGGAAGCAAGGGAAAAGCTTGAGTATTGATAGTGCAAAATGCACAGTTCAAATCAAAATAGGAGGAACAACTTCACAATTCTAAGGGTCAAGGAAGGATATTGCGCTTTGGAATTGCACAGTACAACTGGCTTGGAGGATAGTGACTACACAATCCATAGTTCCATGTAGCAAGATCATGTCAATGAGGGCTGAGACTACGCAATGTGTAGTTCAGTCAGGGCACAATGAAGTTGAGCTTCCTATGTAGGAAATCTAGTAGATTCACAAGCTAATGCAATTTGCTAAAGTAAGAAACAAGAATCTACATCTACTCTTTACAACAGAAGACCATAAACATCGAGGAAACAATAATCAATATAGGAAGAGAATCAAAGGAACATAACACAATAAATATCCGGGGAAATCCACAACACAAAACCCCACTATTTGTTAAGTATTGATCTAGAAAATCAAGCTGAAATTACAATGCTTTTTCTCCCAAGAACAATCCTAGAACTCAAAAAATTCAATCCCCAACTCATAAGAAAGCTCAAGGCCAAAGCTTACCCTCTTCATAAACTCTCCAAGTCTCTATTCCAATGTGTAATTCCTATGAAGGATAGCTTGTATTTAAAGGGAAATAAATCCTCTAAAAATAGCGCAATCCCTCAAGGATCAGTTCCTGATTGCATGCACTATCAGTGCAACTCAGAAAAATATAAAATGAATAGTACACTGTCCTTGCACTCTCGTCTCAACTGAGGCTTTCTCAGAATCAACATGCATGATTTTCTAATGAGTAAATATCCAGTTAAATAGAGTAGTACTAGTGGAGTTCATTTGTGTCACTATTGACTGTTAACTCACTATTAGTTCTCTCAATCAGTTTGAGGACAATTTTAACTGAATTGACTTATGAAACTGAGTCTTATATTTTACAACTCACAATGAACGCACACTAGACTCCTACAAAGTAGGGAGGACATATACATGACTTCCAACTTGAGTTTCCTAAGTTAAGTAAGTTTAATAAACTTAAATTAACTATTTTAAGTTGTTATGAGAATAGAATTTGAATTTAATTCACAGTTTAATTCAAGGACAAATTAAACTAGAATTTCTTGTTGCTATTTCTCAACACTCCCTCTAAAAAATAAAGGGATTATGAACTACCTTGATCCTGTCTCTGTGAACCTAGAATTTACATCTTGACATTTTCCTTTGTCAAGATTTCAACATCTTGCTCCTCCGTGGGAATGTAATCTAACAACATGATACACCTCAATACGTAATCTCTGATATGATGATACCGAATATCAATATGCTTGGACCGATCGTGAAAGACTGGATTTTCAGAGAGTTTGATACAACTCTGATTATCACAATAAATCATTGTTGTATCCATCTGTTGACCAAACAAACCAACTAGGATCTTCCTTATCTAGATAGCCTCACATGCAACCTGACTTGCAGCTATGTACTCTACCTTTGCCGAACTGAGTGCAACTGATCTATGTTTCCTGTTGTACCAAGAAAATTCCGTTGACCCAATACTTAATATCCATCCTGATGTTCTCTTCCCGTCGAATGGAATCCCTGCCCAATCTACATCGGTGAAGCCTTGAAGATTCACTCCTTCTGTCTGTTTGTACCATAACCCAAATTGAGTAGTGCCTCTGAGGTATCTCAATACATGCTTTACCACCTTCTAATATAGCTTGGTAGCCCCAACCATCACTTGACTAAGCTGGTTAATTGCATATCACATATCCGGTCATGTGTTCACCAAGTACATGAGTGAATCCACAAGCTTCCTGTAAGCAGTAGTTTCCACTACTTCCCCTGAAGTAGCATCCTCCTTCCTCTAGTTGTAGCTAGAGGAGTCTCCATGGTTTACTACTCTCCATGCGGAATCTCTTGAGTCGCTTGTTGGCATACTTTCCCTAAGAGAGAAACAACTCCCCATCTCCCTACCATACCTCCATGACAAGAAAGTAATGCATGAGCCCCATGTCCTTCTTCTCAAACTCTCTTGCAAGGTCCTCCTTACAAGATTTGATGATCTTCTCATCACTTGTCAGTATAAGATCATCTACATAAAGTACAATGATCAACATCTTACCTTCCACCTCTGTGTGATACAGGTTTGCATCCACTTCACTCTTCATGAAGCCCAACCCAATGAAGTAGTTATCTATTCCAGTGTACCAAGCATGGGGTGCTTGCTTCATCCCATGCAACACTCTCTTGAGTCGGCACACATGCAACTCACAGTACATGGTTTCAAAACCTTCGGGATGCTCTATGTACACCTCTTCCTAAACCATGCCATTATGGAAGGCAGTCTTCACATTTATCTAATGGATCTTCCAACCCATCTGTACTGATAGTGCCAAAATAGATATAATTTAAGAGTACCTTGCAACAGGGGCAAAGGGCTCATCATAGTTAATCCCCTCCACTTGTGAAAATCTACGAGCTACAAATATGGCCTTATGCTTCTCCACACTATCATTTGCAACTTGATTTACCTTGTAAAGCCAATGGGAGCTCACAACTGACTTGTCCTCCGGTCTTGGGACCACATCCCAAACACTATTTCGAACTATGGAGTCATACTCCTCCACCATCGCATCAATCCAAACCAGGTGTTGCACTGCTTCCTGAAAGGAAGATGGCTTTGTCACAACACATGCACCCATAAGTGCCATGTATCTAGTGTACCTCTCTGGTGACCTCCTTTGTCTGCACTGAGAAGAGGGTGCTCCCACATTATACCGTGCATCATCCAACAATTTATCAGCCTCTCTCATGCTCTTTCTTCTCTCTCTGGAAGACTTTTCCTAAGTGCATGTATCCAGTCTCTGAACCTCTACATTTGGCTGCTCCACATCAACTTGAGGCCCCTCAACCTTAGGAGCTAAAATCTCCTCATCTACATGTAGCTCAAGCTCCTTCTCATGGGATACTCGCATGGCCTTCTTCTCATTGAACCTGATATCCCTACGAACAACTATCACCTGACTAGTCAACATGTACACCCGATAGTTGTGGGGTGTATCAGTGTACCACACAAAGATCCCCAACTTTGTTGTTGGCTCAAGATTCTTCCATGCATATTTGGTCACATGGCAATAAACCGATGACCCAAAAATCCTGAAGTGACCAATATCTGGCCTCTTAACGGAATAAGACTCCTCTCGTGTCTTCATCTCAAGTATCTGATGTGGGCTACAGTTCTGAACATAAACCATTGTGTTGCGTGCCTCATCCCACAAGTGTAGTGGTAGGCCCTGATCATGCAACATCACCCTTGTTGCCCCTACTATGCTCCCATTCTTCCTCTCGGAATCCCAATTCTATTGAGGGTTATGGGGTGTCGTCAACTCTCGTTTAATCCCTTCCGCTACACAAAATTTATTAAACTCATTGGAGACATACTCACCACCGTTATCACTCTGTAGAGCTCTAACCTTCTTGCCAGGCTCTTTCTCTACCAATGATTTGAACTCACAAAAATTTGTGAAAGTTTGATCCTTTTTCTGCATAAAAAATACCTAACATTTACGAGAATATTCATCAACAAATATAACATAATACTTGTGTTTATTCGTAGACGTTGTCGAGAATGGTACACACACATCTGAATGGAATCTCTCTAGAATAGACTTTGCTTGATTGTCTCTGTCTCCAAAGGAAGACTTGGTGTATTTTCCCAAAGTACAACCCTTGCATGTATCAACTTACTCAAGCATACCTTTGGGAAGACTGGTAGAGATTTGCTGCAATATATTCAAAGCCCCATGATGCAAGTGGCCCAATCACCTGTGCCACAACTCGTCGACATATCGGCTCAACATCTTTTCTACTTTTGAACTCAAATCAACACAGTCCTCCACCTCTATCTTATAGATATTTTGAACTTGAATCCCTGTCTTCTTTACTTGACTCGTGGCTATGTGTCAAAGGAACACATTTCCTTTAAAAAAACATCACATCATAGCCTCTATCTTCAATTATGGAAAAAGATACTATTGAGCCCTGAACTTGCATCTTTCTTACACATTTTTCTAGCTTCTTTCCATTTACCTAGACCTCCTAATCTATCAACATCATTGCATATTAGTCATAAAAGAGCATTTAAAGTGGTATTTTGACTACGTCCATGTGTTTGTTGTTTGAACTAGATTTTTACTTATGAGCTGTAGACTCTTGTCACTTTTCGCAGTTGGTTTTGTTAAACTACAGGTTGCAGGTGTCACGAGGCAAAGCAAGCCAAATGGGAAAGTTGGAAATGACCTAGACATGGGTCAGGTCCCATTGGTCCAACTGGATTCATCAAATAATGTCGTGGTCAACGGTGGTTAAGCAGTGGTCAAATAGGAGAGTCCTACAGCAACAGGACTCCGTTTTCAAGCACGTGAAGACTTTCGTGGCCGTTTCTAAGATCTCTGGAAGCACGCTGACACCTGTAGGCTAACCACGATGTGGATCCAATAGCCACTTTCAATAGATTGCCTAATCTCGGCGACCATGATGCTAAATCCATGGACATTGTTTTTCACGTGTCCTCTGTTCATGTAGTTTTACAGAAAAAACAGTTATGAAACCTTTGTTATAAATAACACGTTCCTATACACATAATAGCTAGCTTTTCAAATGTAATTTTTGCTGTTAAGAACTCACTGTGTTGTGACATTAGTTTATTGTTGTAACTGTGTTTTGAGATATATATAAGAAGACTCTGTTCTACATGCTTGCATAAACGTGATTTTGGATTGATAGCCTATTGGCCGAGGTTGTGCAGAGGGCCCCTGCACACTAAGGTTTCGTTTCCATTGTTGCTATATAGTATTTATGCATCGTTTCTTTATTCTCACTGCATATGTTTTATAGTTATTCATTTGTGCATATATATTTCTAACATTTCACTATTGTTCATGATTTTAAAATCTTTGTATAACATTGATCAGTGTGTGCGTGTTTCAGGATAGAATAGGCAACCCGGGAATTTGTATATAATTTTCATAATAACTAGTGACATGGAATTGATCCTCTGCTGATTTTGCTTTTCTTAGTTTATTTTAATTCCATTTCCGTTTTGTTGAGTTCAATTTTGTTCATTTGCATTGTTAAAGTTAGTTAGAAATCAACTTGCTCATTTCATTGACATTTACCTCCGAAAACCATAGCGAGACTAACTGGCGAGGGATTGAAATATGAATGTTGTGATTTGATTTTAGTTTACTTTTATGCAATTAGATAATTGGATTTCTCATTTCATTGACAGTTACCTCTGAAAGCCATAGCGAGACTAACTGGCGATGTATTGAAATATGAATGTTGTGATTTGATTTTAGTTTACTTTTCTGCAATTAGATAATTGGATTTATCATTTCATTGACGGTTACCTCCGAAATCCATAGCGAGACTAATTGGCGAGGGATTGAAATATGAATGTTGTGATTTGATTTTAGTTTACTTTTCTGCAATCAGATAATTAGATTGCTCATTTCATTGACGGTTACCTCCGAAAGCCATAGCTAGACTAACTGGCGAGGGATCGAAATATGGATGATGTAATTTGATTTTAGTTTTACTTTCTTTGCAATCTTTGATTTCCTTGAGTGCAGTAGCTTAAATCAATTTTCTATATTTAGACAGTAGCAGAGATGATAGTTTCATAATCAGTAGTTCATTAATTACTTGTTTTAATTAGCAACATCTTTTCATTCTTGATTCAAGTGTTATTTTTCTAGTATGTTCTAAGACTTTATGAAGTGTTAAGTTTTGGGAAGCCTTATAAAGTACATAATTGCCTTAAAACTTATAACCATACTTTCCTTCTATAAAATTAGGAATAGGAATTCCATAAACAAAGATAAAAAAAAAAACCCAAAACAACATAAAAATAAAAAACGACAAAAGTAAGAAATAGGTTATCTTGCACATATAGTGCACCACACTTCTTCAGCTTACGAATCCTGGATTGACAATTAATGTAGCAATTTAGGACACACTAAATTGACCAAGAATTTTGGTACCGTTGCTGGAGAAGTGAAACTAGGTAGCCAATTTCTTAAAAAAAAAACAACAACAACAATAAAAAGAAGGGAAAAATTGATAACTTCTTGAAGTATGCTCTCCTCTTGCACCTAGTGTGATCTGGAGGATCAGAAAAGAGAGTTATTGGTTCAACAATTTCTTAAGTATGCTCTCTTCTTGCACCTAGTGTGATCTGGAAGATCAGAAAGAGAATTATTAGCCCAACTTTAAAAAAAATGACATGCATAGAGCAAGAGATTCTAGGGGAAGGTTTATAGATAGAGCCAAGAGTTCGATTTTCACAACTCCAGCTTCTTCAAGGCATAGACAAGATTCACCACCATCTACTCCTAGCCTTAAGATTCCTGGAATTCAAGGAGCAGTAGCTGAATTAGAGAATTCTCCTACACTATATACCAAATCTCATCTAGGAGAAGACCCTTTCTTCACTTTTACAGGAGAGCATATTGTAATCAAAGAAGTAGAATCACTGAAGAAGAAAAGGAAGAAACTCTCTCCCATCCACCCTTGATCGAAGAACCAGAAGACTCTGAGGAAACTATCATGACGGAGGAGGTAGTATTTGGGGGTAGAGGTAGAGGAGGAGGAAATAATGGAGGTAACAATGGTGGAGGTGGAGGTAATAATGGAAGAAATAGGAAAGGAGATAACTCGTTTGGATTTCCTATAGTTGATGAGTAAACTCACACAACGATGAAAGACATCTCACCATCTGTCCTCCCCAAATTTTACGGATTGCGAAGTGAGGATCCTGAAACATTTCTATTTGAGTTTGAAGTCGTGTGCTGAACCTATGACTATATGGAAGACTCTCAAAAACTCAAATTGTTTCCTTCAACATTAAAGGGAGCCGCTTTGAAATGGTACATGGGATTAGTCACCCAATCTATTAGGACTTGGAATGATATGAAACAAACATTTTTGGATAGATATCTAGATTATTGTATGCCCACCAATCACAAGGATGAGGTATTCAAAATGATGCAAAAAGAAGATGAAAACTTGGAGGATTTACTTGAAAGATTTCAATTCAATTTAAAGAGAGCAAAAATGAGTAACTTAGATGAGGAAACTTTGAAAGCCCTTTTATTGAAAGCCATTAGAGATGAATGGATATATATTTTAAAAATGATGGGGAAGGGAGACATTTCTCAACTTCCACTTTGTGACATAGCAGAACTATGTGTCCATCTCTCGAGAGGAAAATCTAAAACGGGAAAAGGGCCTAGAGATCCTTCTCTTATCAGAGCAAACAAATCTGCAACTGGATTAGTAAGTAGGGCATAGATTGACAATATACTTGAGGGAATTCAAAACTGATATCCTAGGGAGCCTTAGTGAACAACTAGACACCCTTAAAATTCAAAACAAGTAGAAAGCAGAAACTGATGCTCTAGCCATCTTTTGTCCGAAATGTAGGAAGAAACATGCTCTAAGGGAATGCCGCTTGGATGCAAAAGTTGTAGAAACATGTATGATTTTCTCAGAGAATCATGAGACCAAGGATTGTCCTTCAATTCCTGGGCTCCAAGTTGTCTTTCAAGAAGATCCAAATTAAGTAGAATCTCTCTATTTTGTTTCAAGAAGACCTTGGCAGGGGCAACAAAATCAAGGATTTAACAACCCTATGAATTTTCAACCCCCGCCAAAGTGGAATTCTTGGCAACAACCTTGGCCCCAACCTCAAAATCCATTTCAATCATGGGCACAAGGGATGCAAAATCCTTATGGGAGATTTGCTCAATTTTATCAATATCCTCCATCTTTTCAAAATCAACAAACTCCCCAGCTTCCAAATCTAAATCCACAACTTTCATTGCCATTTCCACAACAACAACCTTCTCAACAAAATCCAAATCCTCAACTCATTCTTCCATTTCAACAAAAGACAAATTAACTGCCCGCCCAACCATTGCCAAATCCTAACAATAAAAATCCTTAGAATACTTACATGATAGAAGGACAACAATTTCCTACCTATATGATTGTTCCTCTCAATGATGTACAACTCAGGTCTGGTAGAGTTTTAGAAAAACCTTCTATAGATGCCCAAAAGAAAAGTACTTCTGAGGAAGATTCTCTTAAAGTCAATAGAGGGTTTGAAGCATCTCTTCAAAACCCAAACACTCAAAAAGAAAAAGAAAAAGAGTCAATCCCCACAACTCCTATAGTTGAGCAACCTGCATCTTCATCCACACCTCCTTTCCCTGAAAGATTACAAATTGACAAAGGGGTGGAAAAACAAATCTTGTTGCCAGACTATGATTTTATAGATGAATTAAAGAATTTATGTATCAAGATTCCCTTGCTGCAAGCCATTAGAGAGATTTCTATTCTAGCAAAAAGAATAAAGGAGTTGAGTCTCAAAAGACCAGGAAGGAAACCAAGAGATACAAGAAGAATCCACCTGGTAGGAAAAATTGCAGATATCATGATGGGAAAAATCACCATGCAGAAGTATGTAGACCCAGGTAGTCCAATCGTCAAGACACATATAAATGGGATAGAAATTCCAAACACTTTGATTGACTTAGGGGCTGCTATCAACATTATGAGTAGACAGACTATGGGACAGCTTAAACTTACTAATATTCTTTTTACACCTACCTTACTGCAACTTGTAGATCGATCAATAATCAAACCAGATGGTGTATTAGAAGATATTTCAATCTCCTTAGATTCTTGGGAATATCCAGTAGATTTCATGATTTTGACTCCCAAGAGTAATCTAGGAGGGCACCCACTTGTCTTAGGAAGACCTTGGCTAGCCACCACTGATGCTTTCATTAGTTGTAGATCTGGGGATATGTACATTTTTTATGGGGATTCGACAAAGAAATTCAATTTGTATCCTCCAGCAAAAGAAATTACAAAAGTAGGAGACAATGAATGGGTTGATGATGAGGACACTATACAACCTGTCTTTACCATTTCTGAAATCAGTGAAGATAGTCAAATTCTGAACACATTAGAAAACTTTGAAACATCTTTAGAATATGACCACACACAATTTCAGTTAGAGTCTGGCATTGAGTATTTATCATCAAGACAAATGTCTCTTTACTCTATAGAATAGTTCGGTAGTTCTACCATTGAGATTTTTCCAGGTAAAACATTGAATATCAATAAAAATTTGGAAAAGTCACAACAGGAAGAACTAACCAAAATTTTGCAAAAGCATTCTACTGCATTTGCATGGGAGTATACTGATATGAAAGTTATTGATCCTAATACTTTCATCCATCATATCTATATTGAGGAAAACAGTAGACCAATCAGACAACCTCAGAGAAGGATGAATCCAAATCTTAGGGAGATAGTGAAAGAAGAGCTCCAAAAAATACTCAATGTAAACTTCATTTATCCAATTTCAGATAGTTGATGGGTTTCTTCTTTGGTTATAGTACCTAAAAAGAATGGTAAATGGAGAGTATGCATTGATTATAGGGAATTGAATAAAGCAACTTTGAAGGATCATTTTCCTTTGCCTTTTATCGATCAAGTATTAGATACATTAGTAGGTAGAAAGTACTTTTCATTTTTGGATGGTTTTAGTGGTTATAATCAAATCCAGGTAGCACTTGAGGATCAAGATAAGACCAAATTTACCTGTCCATGGGGAACTTTTTCCTATCAAGTGCTTCCTTTTAGATTATGTAATGCACTCGCAACATTCCAAAGAGTAGTACTAGGAATTTTTTCTGATCTAATCCATGATTGTGTGGAGGTTTATATGGATGATCTTACAGTTTACGGTGACTCATTTGAAGAAGCATTAGAAAATTTGGAAAAAGAAATTGTAATATGTAAATAAACAAACCTTTCATTAAGCCATGAAAAATGCTTTATGATGTTTACTAAAGGTATTGTTTTAGGACATCATATTTCAGGAGATGGGATTAAAGTTGATAGATCAAAAGTTGAAGTCATCACCAAGTTGCCTATTCCAAATTGTCAAAGAGATGTTAAAAATTTTCTAGGATTTAGTAGATAATATAGAAGATTTATAGAAAAATTCACTAAAATAACATCTCCACTCTTCAAACTGCTTACAAAAAACTGTGAATTCAAATGGGATCCTGATCGTCAAGCAACACTAGAAACTTTGAAAGCAAGAATATCTGAAGCACCTATCTTGAGAGGGCCAAATTGGAAAATCCTTTTCCATATTTCTACAGATGCTTTAGATATAGCTCTAGGAGCTGTGTTGGGTCAAAAATATTTAGTCCCTTATGCCATTTGCTCTACCAGTAAAAACTTGACTCCCACTGAGTTGAATTATACTGTGACTGAAAAAGAGTTTTTAGCTGTTGTTCATGCAATCAATAAGTTCAGACACTATATAACAGCCTATGAAACTTTTATTCATAATGATCATTCTGTGATTAGTTATCTAATGAACGAACCTATTACTAATGGAAGAGTTACAAGATGGCTCCTACTTTTACAAGAATTCAATATTACCATGTTAGATAGACTAGGGAAACAAAATATAGTCGTTGATTTCTTGTCTAGGATTCATAATACTAAAGAAGATTATCCTGTAGAGGATAAGTTTCCTGAGGAATATTTATTTGCATTAATTACTAAGGCCCCTTGGTATGCAGATATTGCTAACTATTTGGTTACAAGGAAACTACCTCCACATCTATTTCCTAGTGAAAGAAGAAAGACTATTCAGTAGAGTTCAAAATATTCATGGATTTCTAATGAAGATGTGCGAGGGAAGATGAAATGCCTGATATCCTCAAGGCATGTCATGATGAACCATGCAGTGGACACTTTGCTGACAAAAGGACAACCTATAAAATCCTCTCTTTAGGATATTATTGGCCTTCCCTCTTTAAAGATGCAAAAAAATATGTCAAAAGGTGCGACAGCTGCCATAGAGTAGGGAAACCTACCCTTTCAAACGAAATGCCATTGCAAACACAGGTACTCATCGAACCCTTTGAAAAATGGGCTTTAGATTTCATTGGACCTATTAATCCGCCATCTAAGCAAAAAAAGTATATATTGGTATGTACTGATTATGTCACTACATGGGTAGAAGCCAAAACATTAGTTTCTGCTACTAGAAATTCAGTTGCTACTTTTCTTTATGAAGATAATTTTACTCACTTTGGTGTTCCAAGAGAAATTGTGACAGATCAGGGAAGTCAATTCACATAGAATTTGGTGGAGAAGCTGATGGAAGAATACAAAATCAAGCACATAATATCTACTCCTTACCATATGCAAGCAAATGGTCAAGTGGAGTCTAGAAACAAAGCTCTTGAAGGTATCATCACCAAAACTGTTCATCTACACATAAGAGATTGGGTAGAAAGGCTTCCTAAAGCCTTGTGGGCCTACAGAACTACATGGAGAAATGCAACAGGACATTCTCCCTATGAACTTGTTTATGGGAAACAAGTCCTACTCCCCATTGAATTCCAAATCAAAACCTTCAAGATGGTAGTTCAGTTGGGGATGGATCTATCAAAAGCCCAAGAGCATAGAATGGAGCAGTTAAATGAGCTAGATGAGATCAGACAAGAAGCAATCCTAAGAATTGATCTAGTTCAATATCAAATAGCTAAGTGGCATGAAAAATACATCAAAGAGAAAAAGTTTCAAGAAGGAGACTGGGCATTGTTATTTGATTCCAAGTTTAAAGACTTCAAGGGTAAATTTAAAACTCACTGGCTTGGGCCATATGAGATTGACAAAGTCTTTAGCAATGGAGCAGTAAGAATCAAAACCATTGATGAACTTAAAACTCCTCTTATTGTGAATGGTCACCGATTGAAGATCTATCATAAGCCACTCTCAAAGAAGGAATTTTTCAAAATCTTTCAAGAAAATTTTGCAATAAGGATGGTGAAGAAGGATTCTTCTCCACCAGCCTAGTTTTTTTTTCTTTTTTGTTCTTCAAAAAAAAAAATATATATAAAAATGAAAAAAAAAAATGTATAAGCCTGAAAACCAATCACTGATTGGCAGTCTTATACAGAAAATACAGGGTGAAAATCAAGAACTCCTGATGCCCTATATTTTCTAAAAAAAAAATATCTCTTTTTATCTCATTTTCATTCCACTCCACTTCATTTTCATTCCACTCCATCTCATTTTCATTCCACTTTATCTCATTCCACTCCATTTCATTCATCTCATCTCATTCCACAATTAAAAGTTTTTATGACCATTTTCATTCATTCAGTCATCATTTATCCATCTCATTTAGTTATAAGATCGTTGAGTCAGTTTTTGCAGCTAGAGTCAGTTTCTACAACTGCTAACTGATTCTGTAGCTAGTTGTGTTTCTGCAGCTAGCACCCTGTCATTTAACATTAGTAGTTATATGATAGGCAAAAATAATAAAAAAAATCAAATGAAGGTATAATCGAGGACATATTGTGAAGACATGAGGCACCTAAAGGCATCAACGAGGCAGCTAATCAAAGGTTATGGACAACAAGTGGCAAACATTCCAAGGTATGAGTAGAAATTTATTTCAAATGGCATTCAAAACACATTTTTTCATAGTTATTAAATCAAAAGCTCCACTATATGCAATGATTAGCGTGATAGCCTCCATTTGATTCCACAACATTTCTCCACAAACCATACATTTATTTTTCCAATGGCCTCATGATTAATTCTCAGATTTAACTCAAGTTTGGATGCATTTTCACACTCCACTTGTAATTTTTGGATGTGGCTAATTTGATTACGGCTCTCCTTCACTGCATAAGTTCCGCAGCCATTTCGTGAATGTGTTTATATCTACTCCATAACTACCCATTTTAAAAATTCTGTTGTCACTCCCCTACTATTTTATTGAAGCCATGGCTACATTACCACCTCGTTCACATCAGTATCTGCTCCATTCCATGAATTTGCCTCGGCTGCCTGTCCTCTGATTTTCGCTTACAGTCATTAGTTCTCTCCATAAACCCTATTCGTTCCCACTAGTCCGGCCATCTCACCTCCACTAAACCCTTCTCACGCAGATGAATTGTTAGAACAAAAGGACAGAATGGGTTTGTTGTTGAGGGCAGAGCCGGAAGGGCCCAAGTTTATGGAAGGGTACTCGCAAGTAAAGAACATATTGAAAAAGGCAAGGTGGCTTCGGTTTATTCAAAAGTTCAGAGGCTATAATAAGGAGATTACCAAAGCCTTTGCAAGGTCTTTTAACAGCCTGGCAGTAGATATTGGGGACCTCATGTTTACAGTTACAGAAGCATCCGTAGCAGCTGCTACAAAACTCCCTCAAGAAGGAGAACGGTGGTTCAAGAATAAGAGATTTGATTATAGAGCTTGGAAGGTTATCCTACGCAATCCAGGTATGGATGTAATTATATTTAAATGAGGAATTCCTATCCATGCTTTAGAAGAGAAATGGACCAATTTACTGTTGATTATTCAAAATTTCATTACGTGTGAAGGCCATTTTGGAGCAATGTATATGTATCATACTCGACTGTTGTTGAAACTTTTAGAGAATCAAACCCTAAATATGCCTTACTTTTTATTGCTAAGCTTGAAAAAGATGTGCACAACAGTCCAAAAGAATATAGAGGATATAGAACCTGTTAGGTTCCTATACCAATAGGCTTCATCTTTCATGATTGACAGTGGAAGGGCTAAATATGTTCATCATTGCAGGCTGCAAAGGTTCCATATTTTGTGTACATACTAGGAAAATTAAAAAATGAAAAGAGGGTATGCCTTAAAAGAATAATAAAAAGGCAAGAAAATCACATGGTCAAAGGAATAAGTGAAAATGAACCCCAAACTAAAGACCAGGAAAGTGGTCAGTCAAAATGCCACTACTATCTTTTGGCAGTAACACAGTCTACAAATACTGAGGCTAACCATACTTGATGGATGGCCCAACAGTCTAATCTGGACCATGCCATGTTTAAATTGCTTGTTGCAGAATAGAGAACGATTCCTGTCCAAACAGCTCAAGCTTGGCAGATGACTAGCTAGGTAGAGAAATGAAGGAGCCCAACTGCTCAATCTGGGTCCTTGGAAGAAATAAGGGTAGATTTAGATAGGAGGGCAGTCAAAAGAAAAAGAGAACAATCAGAGTCTGCTAATTCAAGTGCACCCATTTCAAGTGAAGAAAAAATGTTAGGATTGCTAGATTGGGTAAGTAGTGTAAGATAGCAGAAGTAAAGGGGCCATCACCAGTTGGCTTATCAAGAGCAAGACTCATCCCATCCAGAGTATTGGCACCATGGCAGAGGTTTGAGGACATAACAATGGAAGCATGTCTAATTTCCCCCTTTTCCCCAAACACCCTTTATTAACATCCCCCAAGGACCTTGGAATCTGCTCAAGTATCCTGTTTCACTTCATTCCATGACAATGTACCAGGTTAAGCTGTGAAGTTCACTTAAGGAAAGGAAGCCACATTTCTGGTGTATAAAATCTTTACTCTCAAATCCACTCATCTCTATCCCTAAGTTTTACTTCTTAAAGCTTAGCATTTGCCCCTACACATTCCCCTCACAAAGTCATATTAACAACTAATGTATTATTTAGCTCCCTAAGCATTCCCCTTCCCTAAAGTCTACAAAGATCTATATGAAAATCCCAAAAAATCTATGTAAATACCCTCCCCCTAGCAATATAGCTATATGGTAATGTCTTGGGGAATATTAACCCATCAAGGGCTAATATTAACCCTCTACCACCGTAAACTATGGGGTTTTAATTAAAAACTTTGGTTAAAAATAAAAAATCCATAGCCCCCGCCCTTGTTAACCCCTCTTACCCCTTTCCGCGCTAAAAGTTTTGGTTTATAATGTTTTTTAAATTAACATTTATAAACGAGCGCAAACATTTACCAACTAAACCTAAGTTAAAAACCCACCCCGCGCGCGATTTATTTAATTGATTATTTTAATCAGTGGGTCCCCGTAGCCATCAACCATTGTCATATCACCTCCGCCGCCAACCGTTCGATCGTCGGCCCCACAGATCTAACGGTGGGCGGTCGATCTCACTTGGGAACGGGCGGACGTTTAGCGTCCATGGGATTGGCGGTTTCACTGCCGTACCCCCGCCATGCGTCAACCGCCCGAGTTGTTCGGAGCCCCCCCCCTTCTTACCACTTACCGCCCAAGGGTGCTCCAGGGAAACCGCTTACCGCCTGCCCCCTCCTGCTGATGTCATACCCACGTCAGCATGACGTCAGCACCCTCGTCCGCCACTGCTGCTCCACATCACCTCCACGTCATCCATCCGCCCGCATGCCCTGGCAACGTGTCACCGCCACGTGGCCACCCACGTCAGCCGCCACGTCACCCTGCTGTACTTGGACCCACCGATGACATCATGCTGACGTCATCGCCAAAAAAGCGCCAAAAGGCAAAATTTGCATAAAATGTCGTGAAATGACCATTTTGTGTCATTTTCACTTGTCGTTTTGGGAGCGCTGTGCATGCAGAATACGTCGTTTGCTGCCTAATTCGAGAATTTACTCACCCAAGCTGCTGCCGCCCTCAAAGTTGACTCAAATTGCCTACCATGGTTCCAGCTTGACACCTCCGGCACTGAAAAATCCAGGTATTTGCCACAGTCGACCTATTTCACCCATGTTTGTGCCATTTTTCTTCTAATTTCCTGTAAAAAATCTCTGCAAAGCTCCTCACAGTCGAATTATCCGCTAAAACTACCCAAAAAACTTGGTAAAGTCCCTACACCACGAAGCTCTGCAAAACCCGTGCCCTTCTGCGAAATTCACCATTAAAAAGTAATTTTACAAGCCGAGCTACCCGCTAAAGCCCATATAACTGCACACTTATCCCTTTTATCAGAATTCCCTTTGCAAAAACTAGCTACTTAGCTCAAAACAGTCTGGTTTCTTCCAACAGAGTGCCCCACAGTTCATCAACCCTGTAAAAAGTCTCCTGATACTCTCAGAACTGCTCACTTTCAAACACAATTCAGTGGGCAGTCCTCAGCCTTTGCACTAATTCTAAGCTCAAGTAATTATCCAGTAAAGTTCAAACATGGCCACTCCATCTGCTCTAGATGTTGCTCTTGTTAATCCACCCAGTAAGGAGCTTGAAGCTATGCCTCTTGTGGACAGTGATTTCCTCATTGCAGATTTTGTGGCAGAGAGGAACCACCTGCAGACCTTCTGCCAGCTGAGGAACAGTCACTTGGACAACAATGACATGTATGGCATCTGGGAGTCGAATTTGCCTATCTATTTCTTGCCTTCTGTAAATGTCTTCCCTGAAGTCATTCACCTTTGTGCAGAAAATTATGACCAAAAACTCAGAGCTGTTAAGTCTCCATCTGGGAGCATACTCTTTTAGATTACTCTTGATTCCATCAATCAGATGCTAAATTATGAGCAAACCCAGCTACTCTACCCTTTTTCCATAAATTACTTGCTGGATGAGGGCTCCAAGCTCTCTAGCATTGAGATTGCTGCAGTTGCCAAAACTTTCATGAGAGCAGACTGCCAACCTTCTGGGCCACCTCCTTTCCCATATGCAAATTTCAATGAGGTAGGCAAGCTGCTTGTGGACATGATATCCTCTGTGCTGGGGTTCTCCACAAATGAACATGTTGATGAAACTGTGCTGGTCATGTTATCTGCATATAGCCTTGGGAAGCCCCCTGCTATAAAACACCATTATGCCAAGTTTATTGCCAACAAGATACATGACCAACTGCTAAGGCTGAACAGGGAAGCAATATTTAAATATTCATCATACATCTATCACTTGTTCATGTACTATCAGACAAATTGCTTCCAGTGCCCCATCAAGAAGCTGGATTCACAGGGTGAGAGGAGATCTGTCATATTCGGGTCTTCAGTTTTCCATCAAGTCCAGAACTCTCCCTACTCGTACTGTGAATTCATTGACCAATTTGTCTATCTAGTCACATGCCCCTTGAAAAGGACTCCTCCTGCCAGATTGTTAAAAGATATGCAGAAAATCTTACAGCTGTCCAGGAATTACAAAATAGGTGATTGGTATTTATACCAAAATCACACAGTCATCAGGATCTATGGTTGTGAGCTCTGTCCTTACAGGCTCCCAAGGTATGTGCCTATGAGATTTTTTGCCTTGGAATACTATAGGCAACTCATCAATTCCGACCTTACACACTTCCATAGTGGCCAGAAAGCAATCTCAAAATTTCCAGAGACCACCTAGTCCCCTTCAATCATGAACAAGAAAGATGGTTGGCAAGACTGATCAAAAAATTTTTTATTGGGGCAACAGCTTAACTTAAAAGGAGCTTCTGGTGGGTCCTTATGACCCTGAAGCTTAATATTAGTGTGAGAGTCAGTATAGGCTGCAGCCTATAAACAGTTGTCCATAATCCACAAATTGAACACTTTTCCAACCAAGATGAATGGGTGCCTGGTACATTAGTAGAGGAATTTACTCAGGAGGAGACAATGGAGCAGACTGTGAAAGATTTAGAGAAAACTCTTGACTTGGATTCTTGTCAGCAGGTCACATTCAAGCAACCAGTCCAAGTCAGAGAAGGCACATCCACTACAGCAGCTGCACAGACCACCCAACAGGCATCTACAACAACAACATCCACAAGAAAAGGCAAAGAAGTGATGGATTTACCGCAGGAGACAGAGGCAGGGTAGCCCAGCACTTCAAAAGACCAAAGTCAAGGGCAAGTCCCTTTACAGCAAGCTGAAGCACCCCAAATCCCAGTTTTGCAAACACCTCTCAATGAAGAGAGAGGCAAAAAACGAGATAGAGAGGAGGCCACACCTCCAAGTGGGTCAACACAACAACCGGAGGCCAAGAGGCCAAGAATTGACCCTCAGACCGAGGAAGAACACATCAGTGAAGAAAGAGCAGAAAGCCAAAGCAGAGAAAGAGAATCCACCCAGCAGACTGCCACTAGTTCATTTCAGCAGGAACAAGCCATGCAGGAAAGTACAGAGGTGTCCTCTTCCAGGCAGCAGGGCAAGCAACCAGCTGGAATCAAAGGATCATTTATGGAAATCAAGGCTCAAAATGAACTCTTAAGAGTTCAACTATATGATCAATTCTTAAAGACAACACCCTCCAAGCAGCAGAGATTGATGGCAGCATATGACATCAAGGAGGATAAGATGATTTTTACTCATCTTAAGCCTACAGTTCCAAAGCCTAGATCATCTGCAGACTACACCAAAACGAGTCTAGAGGTCCTCTCCAAGGACATACACCCCATGGATCAAATAGAGCTACACAAACAGACAGGGGAAATGGTGTATGCCACACTTGCAGACAGGGCCATGCTGGCCCATCAGTTAAAAGAATCACTAAGGAATACAAATACACAGCTTGATTTGGAAAGAATGTCTTCCACTGCTAAGGACAACAGAATAAAAACTTTGGAAGACATAATCATTGATCTAGGACATGATCCTAAAGATCCAAAGGGTATTAAGGCCCTTATGAAGAAAAAGGAGGATGACATTGTTGCACTGAGAAAGCAGGAAAAATTGCCTCCAACCATTCACCCTCAAATAGCAGAACTTGCACAAGAGAAGCAAGTTGATGAGACCATGGATCTGCTTCTGAAGATGAATCAAAGAATATTACAGATGGAAGCAGAATTGGAAAAGTCATTGCAAGACAAGAAAGGGGAGTCAACCTCCCAGCCCCCTCAAACTTCTACAACTCTTGGCCCTGCCCCTCCTACACAAGCAGCAGCAGCCCCTCCTGCCATTCCAGCACCTACCACAGCCACATCAGCAACAGAAGCCGCAACAGCAATAGAAGCCGCAGTAGCAACAACAGTAGCAGCTGAATCAAGCATGAGCATGGAGGACTTGATGAAAGTTGTCAAGGAACTTGAGGTTCAGGTGACAGAAATCAATGAAGCCAAAGATAGACTGGCCAAGCTAGAGGCTAGCTATGACAAGTCTAAAATGATAGTGGTAGAGAGACAGAGAGAGATAAAGGCCTTGGAAACCAAAGTGAAAGCTTTGGAAAAAGAATTGCTTCTAGGCAAAACTCTGGCAGAAATCAAGAAGATAATCTGGGCCAAAATTGGCCAATCGATCCATGACCAATGGAGGTCAATCCAGGCAATACATGAGCAAATTGAACTAATAGGCATAGCTCATGTTGAAATACAAAAGGCCAGAACAACACTGGGAATCATGCCTGTGTAGGCCAATAAAATATTACATTTCCTCAATACTCACACTAGGGGGGAATTGGCAGCACTGGAAATAAATAGCAGAACAGACACTATCCTGACAGCCAAAAAAGTGCTGACTTTAAAAAATTTCACTCAAACTCTAGAAAGGAAGTGTCAGGATATGAAGGTAGAAATAGATGAATTCAGGGCAAAGATGACAACATTGTAGGATAAAGGACTACCTAGCCTAGTGACTGGCACAGGACAATTGCTGTCATATGATCAATACATCACAAGGATCAACAATTATGTTGAAAATCAGATCACAACATCCACCAGCTCCACAGAAGAAGCAGGGCCTCCCTCTGGGCAGTCTCTGTATGACAAATTAGAAAATTTATTTTTTATTGAGCATGAGATTAATCATCTGTTTGAAGTGCCTCCAAATTTCTACAGATATACTGAAGCAGATGAAACGTTTGTAAAAATAAGGAGACATCAGCTACCTCCAGCTGATTGGTGGCAGGAAATGCTGGAAGTACTGCCTAGGTGATCTGACCATATTATTCATTTTTTGTGAAAATCCAGATCTCAGTCAAGTACAGGTCAGCAGAGAATCAGGCACTTAGATATCACAGGAAGCATCCATACAGTGACTCATCAAAACACTCAGACAACAGGCTCAATTAACGCAGATTTAAAGACACAGCTACAGCCAACTTTGTTGATCCAAAAAGTCAAAAATTGTCTGACAGAAAGACAGCTACCACATCAACATTAATTGCTATAGTTATTTCTTTCATTTACTTTTTGTAAGAGAGTTGGTGGTGTAATTTATTGCACAATAACTCACTATCTAGATATTTTGTATCCTATTTTTGTATATATATCCCCTCAAAGAATGTATTGAGGGTCGGTTGTAGTGAAACTCTCTCACAAGAGTTGTATTGTATATCTCAGACCTTTTGCTAATACAAATTGCTGGTGGAGTTCCTGGTTCCTATGTTATCTGAAGTTGGAAATGAATGACTGTGTTATGTTGCAGAATTCCTGTGTCATTTGCTGGAACAATAAGTTATTCTGAACCATGTTATTGTCTTTCTATGTATGCAATAATTTACATATGTTTCATGATCATAGTAAATAGGGAAAAAGAATAGCTTAGGATTTGTTTGAATACATCCTATGGTCAACCTCTATTTCTAAATATGTTTTCTTCTGGATTAGCCATGGATATGAATTCTTAATTGCTCATGTCTAAACTAATTCTCTCACTATGAATATTGTTTAAGAATTCTTAACTGCTCTTAAGCAATACTTTTTCATTTCTCCCCTTGTTAGCATAGTTGAAGATTCTCAATTGCCTTTCACTCACTAATTCCATAACTTCATTACCTAATCTCAAAAAATTGTTCCACAGATGCCTATCTGGCTTTGCAGCAATACTCTGTCTTCAGAAACATACTTCAGCAGCACATTGCCCTGAACTCCATTGCCCAATGGCCCAAACTGTTCTGTAATTTATGCCTCAGCTCTGTTTGAATTCACCAACCAACCAAATTTAAAACAAACTCAGTACACCATAACTAGCCTAAAATCACCTACCAACAAAGCTAAATTATACAGAGAGAGCCCTCTCTGGTTGCAGGTAGGCTAGGACCTGTAACTAAAAGATTGGTTAGTGGTTACCTTGGCCGTATTCCCTTTAGGAAGTAGGGAACAACCTGAGTGATAACATCATTGGCGACTCCACTGGGGAACATTTCAAATTCCCACTTGAAAGGAAACAAGCTTCCTCTTTTTTAGATAAGTCTTCTGGCAAGTACCTCTAAAAGCTGTGACTATAAGTTTCTCATAAAATATTAAGAGAATAAACTCAGAAGCTGGCTCCAACGAATGAAACTCATTGCACTAGGTCAAACCCTGACCCTAATCCCCCAGCTGTCTTTGAAAACCCCAATTTAATTCCCAAGATCTTGAAGAAGCAAGAGCAGCTAGGAGAGCTCTCAGATTCAGGTGCTGAACCAGTTTAGCAGAGCTATATTCCTACTCCTGCCAAAGCATCAGTTTATCCTCGCATAACCCCCACTTATCCTAGTTCTTCATCCACTTCCCAAGGTAGCTCCCCACTTCTCCATCCCCAACACACCTTACTCCTATTATCCCTGTGGTTCCAACTGTTCCACTCCTTCTTGTTGTCCCTTTCATCCCTGCAAATATGGCTAACAGATATGCCCCTTTACACCTGCCTGCAAATCCAGGGGCTATGCCCCAAGATTATCAAAGCAAGATCACTTACTTTGATGGTACTAGCTCTTATACAGCCCAACAACACACCGAGAGAATGTAGGACTATTTTTAGAACTATGAAATAGATGATGAAGATGTAAGAATGAAAATTTTTGTACAAAGTTTAACAGGGGATGTCAGGACCTGGTTTAGGTCCTTGGCTGCACAATCTATACTCAATCCTGATGCCTTATACCTAAGATTCTTAAACAGATGGGAAAAGAAGAAAGACCCTTTACACATACTAACAGAGTATGATAATTTAAAAAGGGGTCCACAAGAAACAGTTCAAGATTACTGTGTTAGGTTCAACAATGTATACAATGCCATACCTCAGAACCTGAGAACTCCACCTGATCTTGCCTTGATCAAATTCCCTGATGGTTTTGATTTAGATATGGCATATCAATTAAGAGAAAGAGCACCTCCAAGTCTGGCAGACATGCAGAATATAGCTGTCAGTGTGGAGGAAAACCTGATTGCTAAGAGAACCAGAGCTAAAAAAGAGAGAAGAACAACATTTAAAGAGGAACCCTCAAATTTTGAGCAAAAGCTAGATGCAATCATGAAAGGTATGGAGAGGTTGGGAGATAGAGTTGAGACCGTGGAGAGAAAGTCTTCTTGGGAAGGGAAAACAAGCAACACTACTAGGAATCCCAATTTTAGGAAAAACCAAAACCCAAATGCTGGGAGGACTGGTCCTGATCAGAATATCAGACCTCCATTTCAAGAAAACTATGCAGAGGCCTCAACCTCTAGTGAACAAGTAGAAGATCCCCACGTCAATCTAATGGGTTTGGACAGTGAAGAACAAGTATTCTTAACACAAGATGATCAACAAGCCCAAGAATACAAACAATTCCAAACAAAATCTAGTGAGTCATTTGATTTCAGAGAAGGGTATGACACAGCAATCTATGAAGTACACAAACAATACAAGTTAAGAAGTAGAACCATAGATGTACTTGAGAATACCAAACAAACACACACCAAACTGCCCAAAAAATCTAGTGATAAGTCTGTCTTAACAGAGTCCTCAGATAAAAAACTCCAAAGGGAAGTCACAGTGGAAGATGTATCTGATATACAGCCTCCAGTAAATCCTTCATCTACACCATCTCTTCAAACAGAGCTCTTGGGCAAATCTTTAGAAAACAAACACAATTCAAGCATACCCCAAAATAGTGTACCTGACCATGACAAGGTCACCCAAAATTCAGCAGAGAAGGAAAAAATTGCTGCTCACAACATAAAAGTTCAGATGGAAAAGCCTTTCAATTTAGAAACAGAAATTGGCAAACTAAAAATAGCAATCCCTCTTTCTGAGCTAGCCAAACATGAGGTCTTCAGACAACAAATCAATAGATCATTGCAAGTACTAGAGAATAGGGATGCAGTTAATATTCTGGATGATCAACCAGAGCTGATCTTTGGCTCAGAAGTCAATGGCAAATCA
The DNA here is from genome assembly GCA_000404065.3 of Pinus taeda. Lineage (NCBI taxonomy): Eukaryota > Viridiplantae > Streptophyta > Pinopsida > Pinales > Pinaceae > Pinus > Pinus taeda. The sequence goes on along the minus strand of APFE030557760.1, from coordinate 259,506 downwards.
GTAGATGGAGGTATCCCTCCATTTTATGTCAGCCTAAACATTCATGACAAAGTGCTACACAATGCCATGTTTGACTCAGGGGCCTCTCATAACCTAATGCCCAAATCAGTAATGGAAAAACTTGATCTAGACATCACCAGACCCTATAGAGACTTGTTTTCATTTGATTCCAACCAGGTGAGATGTTTAGGCCTGATCAAAGACCTTTGTGTATCCCTAGTCCAATATCCAGCTAAAACAATTTTAATGGATGTGGTAGTAGCTGACATTCCACCCAAATATGGTATGCTTTTATCACAATCATGGGGTGCCAAACTCCAAGGATCTTTGCAACTAGGCATGTCATATGCCACAATTTCAGTCTTTGGCTAGTCAAAGAGATTATACTGAGAAACACTAATGAAATATGTGGTCAATAGTCAGGAGAAGCCCCAAAAATTCCCAATATACTCCACTCATTCAGAAATGGACTCATTCATATTGTACAATGCTGATATGTGTCCCAAAACTGAGGTCAAGCTCCTAAAAACAACAGAAGCCAGGCACATAAATGAACAGTCCACTGCTCAAGATCAAAAGATCACTGTTGTGATCAACCCAACACAGTCTGTTAATATATCACAAGAATCACCAAAGCCAGACCAACCCACTGAACAAATCTATAAATCCATTGAAAGAAGCATTGATCAAGAGATCTTGTGGTATTTGGAATTTGATGGGTTAGTAAACAAACTAGGAGCAGGGGCAGGGGTTTGGATACACAATACTCAAAATGACCACGCGTTAGGTCATGCATATAGGCTTAACTTTATATGGACAAACAACATGGCCGAGTATGAAGCCCTTTTGCTATGTCTCAAACTGATTAGGAGTCTTGGTGTGACCAAAGTTTCCATTTTGGGTGATTCAAATCTAATTATACAACAAATAAAGGGAACTTTTGTCACAAATGATCCCAGGCTAAGATCTTATAGGATAGCAGTGACAGACTTGCTTAACAACTTCTTGGAATATCAGCTCACCAAAATACCTAGAAGCCACAACTTACATGCTCATAGTTTGGCAACTTTTGCAAGCACCTGTAAACTTCCTTTTGGGCCTAACCATCAGTTCACTGCTGAGATCAAACATAGGCCTTCTGTCCCAGACAATGTAGATAATTGGCAAGTATTTGAGAATGATACTCAGATAAATAATTTTTGACCATGAAACAAGAATTCTCAAACTTAAAAATAGACACAAACATTAGGGATGATCATCACCAAATTGATGAACATAAGACAAGTATATCAGCTGAAACAGCAGATTTGATATTACATCCTACAACCTTTGACTCTGCCAATTTACATAAGCTAAAACTAGCAGATCTTGATGAAATTATTGAAGAAGAAACTGAAGTAATTCAACTAAAGGATAATTTCTTGCCCACAGGTCTTACTCCTTTAGAAGACATTTTTGATTCAAATGACATCCCTAAGAAACCAAAGATGCAACCCATCAATGCAGAAATTGAGGAGTGTAATATTGGGACCACTGCGAATCCCAAAATGGTCAAGCTTTCTAGAACCTTACCTCCTGATAAGAAATCAGAATATATTGAACTGTTCAAAGAGTTTCAAGATGTGTTTGCCTGGAGTTATGAGGACCTTAAATCCTATGATACTACAGTTATCCAGCACACAATACCCCTGAAAGAAAACCAGAAACCCTTTAAATAGAAGTTGAGGAGAGTGAATCCAGTCCTTCTTCCCCTAATTGAAAAGGAAGTAAAACGAATGTATGAAGCTGGAATCATTACACCTATAAGATTTTCTGAATGGATTTCAAACCTTGTACCCACAAGAAAGAAAACTGGGGAGATAAGACTTTGTGTTGATCTAAGAAATTTGAACAAAGTCTCTCTTAAAGACCACTACCCCTTGCCAAAAATGGATCACATCTTACAAAGGGTAGTGGGAGCTTCAAGGATCTCACTGCTGGATGGCTTCTCAGGATTCAACCAAATTCTAGTTCACCCAGATGATCAAGATAAAACAGCTTTCACTACACCTTGGGGAACTTTCAAATATGTCAAAATGCCTTTTGGACTCAAGAATGTTGGAGCCACATTTCAGAGGGCAATGGACATAGCCTTTGCTAAAGAAATCCATGATTTCTTAGTCATATACCTTGATGATCTAACAACCTTCTCAAAATCAGACCAAGAACATTTGAAACACCTCAGACAAGTGTTCTTAATTTGAAGAAAGTATGGCATTTCTTTGAACCCAAAGAAATCACTATTTGGCCTGGAAGAAGGCAAACTCCTAGGTCATATAATTTCAAAAGATGGCATAAGAATTGACCCTGATAGGATTCAAGCTATACTTCAGGTCCCCCATCCAAGGAACATCAAAGAATTACAAGCCTTTTTAGGAAAGATTAATTTCCTAAGAAGATTTATTCCTAACTTGGCTGAGCTAATAAGATTGTTGAACAATATGCTCAAGAAAGATGCCAAAGTCAAATGGAGAGTTGAAGCCAGACAGGCTTTTGAAGAAATCAAGATAGCTTTAACAAAAACACCTGTTCTTACAAGCCCTAGATTTGATAGAGATTTTATAATCTTCTCCTTTGCCTCTGAACATACAATTGTTGTTGTCTTACTGCAAAAGGATGACTTGGGATGTGAAAAACCTATTTCCTTTTTCAGTAGAGCCCTTAGGGATTCCCCACTCAAGTACTAGATCATGGAAAAGCAAGCATATGCCCTTTTCAAAGCCATAAAGGATTTCAGAGTTTATATATTATACTCTCACATAGTGGCATATGTGCCCAATGCAGTGGTCAAAGATATTTTAACTCGGGAGGGAATTGAAGGTAAGAGGGGCAAATGGATTGCTAACATTCTGGAATATGATATAGAGATCAAACCCACAAAACTTATAAAAGGACAAGGGCTAGCTAAACTAATGATTGAAACTAATTTCCAAGCCCTTGACATCAATGAACTGGATAACGAACAGGAGATGGTGACTCCACAGATCAATCAAGCCTTTTTACAATCACCTTGGTATGCTAACATATGTTTTGTATTATTAAACCTGCAAGCTCCTCCAGGGTTATCCAGAACCAAAAAGAGATTTCTAAAAATGAAGGCTTCAAAATTTTGTATAATAGATAATGTTTTATTTTGGAAAAATCATGAAGGTGTCCTGCTTAACTACCTAACTTCAGATGAAGCTGATAAAGTCCTTAGAGAATTTCATGCAGGAGAATGTGGAGGGCACTTATATTGGAAATCCACAGCTGATAAAATCCTGAGGCATGGATTTTATTGGCCCTCCCTATTTGCTGATTCAAAAAAGTTTGTGATGACATGTCATAAATGTCAGATCTTTGAAGGGAAGAAAAAGTTTCTACCCTTACCCCTCAAGCCCATTTCAACTGAAAAACCATTTCAACAATGGGGCTTAGACTTCATTGGGGAAATTCACCCTTCATCCACAGGCCAGCATAGATGGATCCTAACAGCTACTGATTACTTCACCAAATGGATAGAGGCCATACCTTGCAGACAAGCAAATGACTCAATTATCATACAATTCCTAGAAACCAATATCTCGTCTAGATTTGGCTGCCCAGAGAAAATCATAACAGACAATGCAGCTACCTTTAAATCCAAAAGAATGATCAGCTTCTGTCACAAATATCATATTATCCTAGGTCATCAACAGCCTATTACCCTCAAGGCAATGGCCTAGCTGAGTCCTCCAATAAAAGCCTCATCAATATCATCAAAAAGGTCTTAGAGGAGAACAAAAAGAATTGGCAGAAGAAGCTGGTAAATGCACTATGGGCAGATAGGTTGACCACCAAAAGATCTATTCGTACTAGCCCATATGAATTGGTATATGGCCTAGAAGCTGTGTTCCCATCATCTCTTGGGATCCATGTGATCAAATTGCTGCAGGAAATACAAGCTGAACCCAATGATATCCAAAGGAGGATCAATCAAACAATTCACTTACAGCAAACAAGCGAAGAAGTGTATCAGAGAACCCAGGTTCTACAAGAGAAGCTGAAAAAGGTGTTTGACAAAAGAACAAAAGTTGAAGACTTTTTCATAGGAAACAAAGTATTGAAATGGGACTCTAGGAGGGAAGACAAAGGAAAGCATCGCAAATTTGACTTTCTGTGGAAAGGACCATTTGTAATTCAAGCTGTGCAAGGCAATAACACCTTCTTTCTAAAGAGTCTGGATGAGTCAAATAATGATGAAGGCCCAATGAATGGGAGAATGCTCAAGCACTATTATGATCCATGAGCATAGCACAGTCCCATATTGTACACAAATATCTATATTTTCAGCATTTTTCTTTTTTACAGCAGATAGATAAAAGAACAACTACAATAGATTTTGAAGAATGATCAGCAAAACTATATCAAAGATGACATAGATGCTTGAAAAACTCCACAAACAAGTTTGAGGAAGGTCTTCAGAACAGAGAATCAATGATAAGAAGTGACACAGGTCAGCAAGACACAAAGTGGTAATTCTTGTACAAATGAGGTCATAAGACACTGCATACGAGCTCACTAGATTTAGATCAAAGGTGTCAATACTAGAGAGGATTCACTACAGTAAGGAAAGGAAAATAAGGCCATCTGACCTGCTGTTCTTGGCTTTCCCCAGGAAAAGCCATCCCCAAGTGGAGCCACTGTTAGGTTCCTATACCAATAGGTTTCATCTTTCATGATTGACAGTGGAAGGGCTAAATATGTTCATCATTGCAGGCTGCAAAGGTTCCACATTTTGTGTACATTCTAGGAAAATTAAAAAATGAAAAGAGGGTATGCCTTAAAAGAATAATCAAAAGGCAAGAAAATCAAATGGTCAAAAGAAAAGTGAAAATGAACCCCAAACTAAAGACCAGGAAAGTGGCCAGTCAAAATGCCACTACTATCTTTTGGCAGTATCACACTCTACAAATACTGCTGCTAATCATACTTGATGGATGGCCCAACAGTCTAATCTGGACCATGCCATGTTTAAAATTGCTTGTTGCAGAATAGAGAATGTTTCCTGTCCAAACAACTCAAGCTTGGCAGATGACTAGCTAGGTAGAGAAATGAAGGAGCCCAACTGTTTAATCTGGGTCCTTGGAAGAAATAAGGGTAGATTTAGATAGGAGGGCAGTCAAAAGAAAAAGAGAACAATCAGGGTCTGCTAATTCAAGTGCACCCACTTCAAGTGAAGAAAAAATGTTAGGATTACTAGGTTGGGTAAGTAGTGCAAAGTTGCAGAAATGAAGGGCCATCACCAATTGGCTTATCAAGTGCAAGGCTCATTCCATTCAGGGTATTGGCATCATAGCAGAGGTTTGAGGACACAACAATGGAAGCATGTATAATTTCCCCCTTTTTCCCCAAACATCATTTACTAACATCCCCAAGGACCTTGGGATCTTCCCAAGTGTCCTTTTTCACTTCATTCCATGACCAAATACCAGGTCAAGCTATGGAGTCTAGTCAAGGGAAAGAAGCCACATTTTTTGTGTAAAAATCTTCACTCTCAGTTCCCTCATCTTCCATTTCTAAGTTTTACTTCTTAAAACTTAGTCTTTGCCCCTATACTCACCTCACAATGTCATATTAACAACTAATGTACTATCTAGCTCCCTAAGAATCCCCCTTCCCCAATTCTATAAAGATCTATGTAAAATTCCCAAAAGTCTATGTAAATACCCTCCCCCTAGCACTATAGCTATATAGCCCTCTCTTGGGAAATATCAATCCATCATGGGTTAATATTAACCCTCGTTAACCCTAAACTATGGTTTTCAATTAAAAAAATTTGGCTAAAAACCAAAAATCCATAATCCTCGCCCTCATTAACCCCCTTCCCCCCTTTTCCGCACTATAAAGTTGTGTTTGTAATGTTTTTAATTAAAACATTATTAAACTAACCCGCTGCCCTATGTTAAAACCCACCCCGCGCGCATTTTATTTAAAACGATTAATTTAATCGGCGGGTTGCCCTTGTATTAACGCACCATCGCATCGCTCTCCCCGCCAACCGTCTGATCGTGAGCGACACAATCCAACGATGGGCGGTCGATTTTGCTGGAGAGATGCCCGACCTTTTGCGTCCAGGGGATTGGCGGTTTTACCGCCATACCCCGCCACGTGTCGGCCTCCCGCAGTGTTGGACGCCACCCCTCCCCCCCCCCCCCCCCGCCCCTTTAATACCACTTACCGCCCTGAGGTGCTCTGGGGAAACTGCTTACCACCCATCCCCTCTCACTGACATCATCACCAAAAAGGCGCCAAAGGGCCAAAATTGCATAAAAAGTCAGGAAATGATCTTTTTTGTCATTTTAACTCGTCATTACCGGAGCAGTCTGCATGCAAAAGACGTCATTTACTGCCAAAATCAAGAATTCGTCCACCAAAGTTGTTGCCGCCCTCAAAGTCGACCCAATTACCTGCAATTGATCCAGCTTGACGCCTCCTACACCGAAAAATCCAAGTATTTGCCGCAGGAGACCTACTTTACCCATATTTCTCCCATTTTTCTCCTAATTTCCTGTAAAAAACTTTGCAAAAGCTCCTCACAGATAAATTGTCCACTAAAACTACTCAAAAACCTGGTAAAATCCCTGCACGACAAAGCTCTGCAAGAAACCCGTGCCCTTCTGCGAAATTCACCACAAAAACTAATTGAAGAAGCCGAGCTACCGGCTAAAAGCCCATGCAACTGCACACTCGTCCCTGTTTTCAAAATTCCCCTTGAAAAACCAGCTAATTAGTTCAAAACACTCTGGTTTCTTCCAGCAGAGTGCCCGACAGTTCATCAAACCTGTAAAGAGTTTCATCATACTCTCAGAGCTGCTCACTTTGAAACACAATTCAGTTGGCATTCCTCAGCCTTTGCACCAACCCTAAACTCAAGTAAATATCCAGTTAAAATCAAACATGGCCACTCCATCTGCTCTTGATGTTGCTCCTGTCAATCCACCTAGTAAAGAGCTTGAAGCTATGCCACTTGTAGACAGTGATTTCCTCATTGCAGATTTTGTGGCAGAGAGGAACCAATTACAGACCTTCTGCCAGCTGAGGAATAGTCACTTGGACAACAGTGACATGTATGGCATCTGGGAGTCTAATCTGCCTACATACTTCTTGCCATCTGTAAATATCTTTCCTGAAGTCATTCACCTTTGTGCAGAAAATTATGACCAGAAGCTCAGAGCTGTAAAGTCTCCATCTGGGAGCATCCTCTTTTACATAACACCAGACTCCATAAATCAGACGCTGAATTACAAACAAACCTAGCTTCTATACCCTTTTTCTATAAAGTATTTGTTGGATGAGGGCTCCAAGCTCTCTAGCACAGACATTGCTGCAGTTGCCAAAACTTTCATGAGAGCAGACTGCCAGCCTTCTGGGCCACCTGCTTTTTCATATGCAAATTTCAATGAGGTAGGCAAGCTGTTGGTGGACATGTTAACCTCTGTGCTGGGGTTCTCCACAGATGAGCATGTTGATGAAACTGTGCTGGTCATGCTATCTGCATATAGCCCTGGGAAGCCCCCTGCTGTAAAATACAATTATGCCAAGTTTATTGCCAACAAGATACATGACCAACTGGTGAGGTTGGACAGGCAAGCAATATTCAAGTATTCATCATACATCTATCACCTCTTCATGTACTATCAGACAGATTGCTTCCAGTGCCACATCAAGAAACTGGATTCACAAAGTGAGAGGAGGTCTGTCATCTTCTGGTCTTCAGTCTTCCACCAAGTCCAGAGCTCTCCCTATTCCTACTATGAATTTATTGACCAAATTGTCTATCCAGTCACATGCCTCTTAAAGAGGTCTCCTCCTGCCATATTGTCCAAAGATATGCAGAAAATATTACAGTTGTCCAAGAATTATAAAATAGGTGATTGGTATTTATACCAAAATCACACAGTCATCAGGATCTATGGCTATGAGCTCTGTCCTTACAAGCTCCCAAGGTATGTTCCTATGAGATTGTTTGTCTTGGAATACTATAGGCAACTCATCAATTCTAACCTTACACATTTCCACAATGCCAAGAAGAAAGCCAATCTCAAATTCAGAGACCACCTAGGCCCCTTCATCATGAACAAGAAAGATGGTTGGCAAGAAGCTGATCAAATATTGGGACAAAAGCTTAAACTCAAAAGGAGCTTCTGGTGGGTCCCTTATGACCCTGAAGGCTTTATCAATGCTAGGAGAGTCAAGTATAGGTTGCTAGCCTATAAACATTGTCCATATCCACAAATAGAACACTTTGCCAACCAATATGAATGGGTGCCTGATACAATAGTAGAGGAATTTACTCAGGAAGAGAAAATGGAGCAGACTGTGAAAGACTTAGAAAAAACTCTTGACTTGGATTCTTATCAGCAGGTCATATTCAAGTAACCAGTCTAAGTAGTTGAAGTCACATCCGCTGCTGTAGCTGCACAGACTACCTAGCAAGCATCTACAACCACCACTATAGCAAAAGGCAAAGAGATAATGGATGAACAGCAAGAGACAGAGGCAGGGCAGCCCAACACTTCAAAGGATCAAAGTCAAGGGCAAGCCCCTTTACAGCAAACTGAACCACCCCAAATCCCAGTTTTGCAAACACCTCTCAATGAAGAGAGAGGCAAAAAACGTGATAGAGAGGAGGTCACACCTCTAAGTGGGTCAACACAGCAGCCAGAGGCCAAGAGGCCAAGAATTGACCCTGAAACCGAGGAAGAGGACATCAGCGAGCAAAGAGCAGAAAGCCAAAGCAGAGAAAGACAGTCCATCCAACAGACTGCCACTAGTTCATTTCAGCAGGAACAGGCCATGCAGCAAGGCATGGAGGTATCCTCCTCAAGGCAGCAGGGCAAGCGACCAACTGGAATCAAAGGGGGTTTCATGGAGATCAAAGCACAAAATGAATTGTTGAGAGTACAACTCTATGATCAATTCTTGAAGAACACACCCTCCAAGCAGCAGAGATTGATGGAAGCATATGACATCAAGGAGGATAAGATGATTCTTACTCATCTTAAGCCTAAAATCCCAAAGCCTAGATCATCTTTAGACTACACCGAAACAAGTCTAGAGGTCCTCTCCAAGGACATACACCCCATGGATCAGATAGAGCTGCACAAATAGACTGGAGAAATGGTGTATGCCACACTTGCAGACAGGGCCATGCTGGCCCATCAGTTAAAAGAATCACTAAAAAACACAAATACACAGTTGGATTTGGAAAGGATGTCTTCCCAGGCCAAGGACAACAGAATAAAAACGTTGGAAGACATTATCATTGATCTGGGACATGATCCAAAAGATCCAAAGGGTGTTAGGGCCCTTATGAAAAAGAAGGAGGATGATATTGCTGCACTCAGGAAACAGGCAAAGCTACCTGCAACTATTCACCCTGACACTGCAAAACTTGTACAGGAAAAACAGCTTGATGACACCATGGATTTACTTATGAATATGAATCAAAGGATACTAGAGATGGAAGGAGAATTGGAGAAAGCATGGCAAGGTAGACAGGGAGAATCAACCTCCCAGCCCCCTCAAACTTCTACAACTCTTGGCCCTACTCCTCCTACACAAGCAGCAGCAGCCCCTCCTGCCATTCCAGCACCAACCACAGCCACATCAGCAACAGAAGCAACAGAGGCAACAGCAGCAGCAGAATCTAGCATGAGTATGGAAGACTTGATGAAAGCTGTCAAGGAGCTTGAAACTCAAGTGACAGAAATAAATGAAGCCAAAGATAGACTGGCCAAGCTATAGGCCAGCTTTGACAAGTCCAAGATGACTGTAGCAGAGAAGCAAAGAGAAATAAAGGCCTTGGAGGCCAAAGTGAAAGATTTGGAAAAGGATTTGCGTCTAGGAAAAACTCTAGCAGAAATCAAGAAGATAATCCGGGCCAAAATTGGCCAATCAGTCCTTGACCAATGGAGGTCAATCAAGGTAATACATGAGCAAGTTGAACTAATAAACATAGCTCATGTTGAAATTCAAAGGGCCAAAACAACACTAGGAATCATGCCTGAGTAGGCCAATAAAATGATACATTTCCTCAATACCCACACTAGGGAGGAATTGGCAGCTCTAGAAATAAACAACAGAACAGACACCATCCTGACAGCCAAGAAAGTGCTAACTTTGAGGAACTTCACTCAAACTCTAGAAAGAAAATGTTAGGATATGAAGGTAGAAATTGATGAATTTAGGGCAAAGATGACAGTATTGCAGGATAAAGGACTGCCAAGCCTAGTGACTGGAACAGGACAACTGTTGTCATATGATCAGTATATCACAAGGATCAACAATTATGTTGAAAATCAAATCACAGCATCCAGCAGCTCCACAGAAGAAGCAAGGCCTCCCTCTGGGCAGTCTCTGTATGATAAAATTAGAAAATCTATTTTTTATTGAACATGAGATAAATAATCTGTTTGAAGTGCCTCCAAATTTCTATAGATATACTGAAGCAGATGAAACACTGGTAAAAATAAGGAGACATCAACTACCTCTAGCTGATTGGTGACAGGAAATGCTGAAAATTCTTCTCAGGTGATGCCACTATATTATTTCTTTTGTGAAAATTCAGATCTCAGTCACAGTACAGGTCAGCAGACAATTCAGCACGCAGATATCACAGGAAGCATCTGTACAGTGACTCACCAAAGCACTCAGACAGTAGGCTCAATTAAAGCAGAATTAAAGGCACAGGTACAGCCAACTTTCCTGAGCCAAAAAGTCAAAAGTTGTCTGACAGAAAGATAGCTACCATCTCAACATTAAGTGTTGTAGTTATATCTTTCATTTACTTTTTGTAAGAGAGTTGGTGGTGCATTTATTGCACAATAACTCACTATTGAGATATTTTGTATCCTATTTTTGTATATATATCCCCTCAAAGAACGTATTGAGGGTCGGTTGTAGTGAAACTCTTTCAAAAGAGCTATATTGTATATCTGAGACATTTTGTGCTAATACAGATTGTTGGTGGAGTTCCTAGTTCCTACACTGTCTGAAGGTGGAAATGAATGGCTCTGTTATGTTGCAGAATTCCTGTGTCATTTGCTGGAACAATAAGTTATTCTGAACTGTGTTCTTGTTTTTCTATGTATGCCATAATTCATATATGTTCATGATCATAGTAAATAGAGAAAAAGAATAGCCTAGGATTTGTTTGAATACACCCTATGCTCAATCTCTATTTCTAAATATGTTTTCTTCTGGATTAGCCATGGATATGAATTCTTAATTGCTCATGTCTAAACTAATTCTATCACTGTGAATATTGTTTAAGAATTCTTAACTGCTCTTAGGCAATACTTTAATTTTTTCCCTTGTTAGCATAGTGAAAGATTCTCAATTGCCTTTCACTCACTAATTCCATAATTTCATCACATAATATAAGAAATTGTTCCACAGATGCCTATCTGGCTTTGCAACAATACTATGCCTTCAAAAACATACTTCAGCAGCACACTACCTGGACTCCATTGCCCAATGGCCCTAACTGTTTTGTAATCTATACCTCAACTCTGTTTGAATTCACCAACCAACCAAATTCAAAACAAAATCAACACACGTAACTAGCCTAAAATCATCCACCAACAAAGCTAAATCATAAAGAGAGAGCCCTCTCTGGTTGCAGATAGGCTAGGACCTGTAACTAAAAGATTGGTTAGTGGTTACCTCGGTCGTATTCCCTTTAGGAAGCAGGGAACAACCTGAGTGATAACAGGAACAAACAAAGCCTATGAAGACAACAAATCACACTCAAAAATTGGTACCAAAAAATTGTTTTCCTTTATGCATTATTGAAGGGATTTGTTTAAATGCCCTCAACAATATGCACAATAGATTCAATTATTTTTCTACTATTTAATATTACTTTTTCAATAAGATTCATGTCCAGAATCTTAAAGAGAAAGCCTTGGAGGCTTGAAATATTGTACCTCTTAGTCTTTTTAGTAGAATGATAGGTCCTGAACCTTGGAAGAGAAGCTTGTAATACTATAACTATGTAATATACTTGTTGGTGGAGAATCTCTTGTTTATCATGCACTACTGTTGAAAGGAGGATACATTTTCTGCAAGCAGAGATCGATTACAGACTCCAAAGGATTGTTCACTACTGTCTTTTTGTGAGGATTTGTAATTTGTTTTCATTTATTAATAAATGATAATTTTAGTTAATGATGTTTAACACTATTGTTTACAAGATTTAACTAAAATAAATTCTTATTTTAGTCTTTCAATTTATATTTTGAATGTATGAGTTAATAATTGGAGTCATCCACTATTGTTGAATCTTGAGCGTTAGTTCATTTTAAAGTTCGCTTAGACTATTCTACGGGCTTAATTTTAGATATAATATGAGAGTTGAAGTTTGCATAGGAATAGATAGTTATAATCTTAGGTTGGCAAACTATATTTTGTTTAGGATAATAATTGTTTGCTTGCATACATGATGTCCTATTTGACCTAATCAGTAATTCGTCATGAATCTTTGTAATTCTTATGCATATGATAAATAAGGAATTGGATATATTTTGAATAGGAGCTTATGTAACTATTTACTAAGTGTTTAATTGTTAGTATTTATGTTAATGAGGAATCAAATCTTGTGAGCTATCTCCTTGATCTAATTCCTCCATCTTAATTCTAATTTTGTCAAGCTTCTTTTCCCCTTAAGTTAAGTTGCCTCTCGATTGAGAGAAAGGTTACCCTTTCCTTCAATCGAGATAGGTTAGTTTAATTGCATTGTAGGATTAGTCTTGCATGTATTATCATAGATCTTACATTTTAGAAGCCCTCTTTTTAAATAGGTAAAACTTTAGATTGGTTTGGTTGTTCCACAAAAACAACTTAAGGGTCATTCTTATTTCCTGATAAGATACAAGAATTGATCTGATGTGCCTAGCTATTGTTAGTTGAAGATATATTGTAAAACTGATACTAATTGGCAAAAGGTAGTTAAACCAGTCAAAGCCACTATTCCAAATGGAAAAGGAACTGCTTCAAGGTCTAGACCAAGTGGTTTTCCCCCATGTTGGTGCAACAATTTTCAAGGCATCAAAAGAACACCACAAATGCTTTTTTGGGGATGTCATCGGAGAAGAAGCTCGTGAATCAGATGAGGAGTGACTTCGGGTTGGTGAAAAAGTCACGCGGCTCAAATGGAGCTATGCAATTTTCTGATTCTAGTAGGAAAAATAATGCAGAAGTGTTGTGCCACTGAAGTGTTGGCACTAGTGGTATCATTAGGTGCATAGAGCAGCTAGGGGGTCCAATTCAATTGGGAAAAGTACCTCTATCATGAGTTCCCGGATTATTGCCATGAAGCCTAGGAGGATGGAAAGGCATTCCACTATGCATGGTTACTTCCATTGATCGCACGGGGAGCATGGAGGACGCCTGAGGATAGCGAGTTCCCAATGCAGGATCCAGACTTGTGTGAGGATCAAAAATTCACCTCGATGTGGGCAACGAAGGATCCTAACCGCATCATTGAAATAAGTATATTTTGGCTATTGTTCGATTCAGAGTTGTGGATGGTGATCAACCAACAACCATGGTTGTCACCCAACCTACATGCGCAACACAAAAATATTGCATATTTCAAGGCATATTTTCACAATATGTCCATACATGTGAAGAAGCATGTAGCAAGAACATGGCACATTACCATATTTGGTCACGGAGGATGATATTATGTGGGTCATCAACAAATGGTTGAGCGATTCTCTCACCCCATCTAGAAAATTTGTGGGAACAAGTAATGCCACAAAGGGAGAAATGGGGAAAACAACAACTGCAACAGTCGCTAAGAAATACATATTTGGGTGTACTTAAAAATATATTAATTATAAAAAAAATATGGACAAGGTTGATAAATAAAATAATTCAATGCCCATATTAATAGAATGTTTTTTTTTTTTTGGTCAAGTAAGAGTGGAGCCTTCAATTACCTGAAATAAAGATTGCATATGGCACATGTCTTTAAAAGTGTAAAGACCAACAAGTGGTAGACCCATTGATGATTCACAGTAAACAAGGTCAACAAAACCTGAAATCTTACACATAAGGCTTACACATAAACCTCTGACCATTATACAACCCGATCGTCATTCGATAAGAACCCCAATGATCTGACGGTCCTTAAAGAAATCGCATCAAAAACTTATGCAACCCTTACTTGCTTTACGGAGCTGACAAAGAAAATAAAATATTAATGTATAAAACTTCGGGTCCATTCTTGGACTTAACCTCCTCCCATTTTGAAACCCGATATCCTTTTGATCAAGATCTTGTATCATATGATGGTCCTTAATGATATCACCTCGGAAACATGCGTGACTCTTACACGCTTCACGGATTCGATAAGGATTATAAGCCATTGGTCTATAAAAATTTGGGTCTGTTCCAAGACTTAATCTCTGATCACTTTTAAAACCTGATATCCATACGATCAAGCCCCTTTTGATCTGACGGTCATCAATGATATTGGATCGGAAACTAGCGTGACCTTTACCCGCTTTACGAAGCCGATAAATATTATAAACCACTAATCTATAAATCTTTGGGTCCACTTGTAGACTTAACCTCCAATCATTTTCCATCCCGATATCCATTCAATAACGAAGGCCATGAAGACCTATTGTCAGCGGCCCTTCAACTAGCCCATTGTTTACCATGTACTCCTCTCGTGTAGTTAGATCTGACTTAAGCATCCTTTATGGGATTGACGATTAGATTTGACTCCTACTTCCACTAGTCTTACTCCTACTCATTACTCATGGTCTAGAAGTGCTCCATGTCTTTGGCAGCCTATCATTGGCAATCATAACACAATTTACCCGAGGGTGTCGAATCCCAAGCATAACTAATATAAATTTCCTTACAAAGCACTCCTTCATTCACCAGATGATCAAGTAACATATTGGCTTTTCTTCACACATGAATGAAGCTTACAGTTCTCAGGGTTCTCAAGTGGGAATGAATACGCTAAAAGACCTGTGATAGCCTCCAATGTTTCGATACTTTCCCTGGTGTCGTTCCATTACATATCTTCTTGGCCACCTTAATGACCAATTCAAAGTGCTTCAATGATGGAGTTGTGTACATTTGACTCGATTAGGATTTCCAGGCACTGCTTTAAGGCCATGAACTCCACCATGTTATTAGTGGAAGTCCCCAAATAACTACGAAATATATCCTTTATGTGCCCTTGCTCATCTCTTATGACCCCGCCAAATCCAGCCATCCCTGGATTGCCCTTAGAGGCTCCATCTATATTGATTTTCAAAAAACCATGAGGAGGATGCTGCCAGATATCTTTCCTAGCAATTGTTTAGCTCACATCCTTATTTATGCCCTGGGGAACTAGAGAATGGAGACCCAACTGCAGTAGTATGTGAGCATCCTAGGGAAAAGGATGACTCAGACCCTTGCACACATCTATAAATGGATCCCTCATCTGAGAGATCTAGAGGCTGGAATTTTGTAATTTGTAAGGAAGTGTTGATAATTTGTGGTTGAGAGAGAGCATTGTATTGTTGGTGTGATCTTTCTTTTCATGAGGTGAAGAGGGCTTTGATGCTGGGAGGATGATGCTAGATCAGACAACTGGGTTGTAATTCTCCCTTCTATTTAATCAAGTTCTTTGAGTTTTCTTCCATACAACTACGCAATTGTGAATGTTATTATTTGTGAATGCCACTGTATGTTCATTGTATTTTTTATTCTGTAATGCTTATGATATAATAGATCAAGATGCTTTGATAATGTTTTGTTGCTGTGTTTCTACAAGTATTCTGTAAGAGGGATAAGTACGAGAGGAGTTGCAAGCTCTATCAAGGGGAAGAGAAATCAAGAAAGGAGTTAAGTGGAAGATCTAGGTTGGTTCCTTTGCCTCTCTATTATCTATCATACATATAAGAAATCCCAAATTGCTTTGATTGTATGTTTCTAGGATAGCCGCCAATCCTAGAGGGCTAGTTGATAAAAAAGACACTAGTTTTCCCAGAAACAAAATGGTGACTCCGCCAGGTAATGAATATATGTTTGTATGTTGTTGTTGTTTATTTTATAAACTATACATGGAGCCTAAAGTTAGCCAAATAGCCTTCGAACTACCCTTGCTCTGCAATCACATCGTAGATGAATGTTGCTTCAGTCAACCTCCAGTTTAGTTTATGAATTAAACAACTCACTTACAAGCATCCTAGATGCCCTTTTGGTGGCTCAGTTACCTCTCAAGATCATTCCTATGTACTTTTCTCTTTACTATCCATCATAGCTCAGCTTAACTCACTGAACTCAGCTGCAATTCTGAGCCAAAACCCACCTTAGTTGCACTCCCTTGCCCATTGCACTGCCTATCGCTATCAACCAGTATGTGTCACACTTCCCAAGTGTAACAAGTGTGATTCATACATGTTTCTGTGACGCCCAGGTGCGATGATTGACTGAGCCTATTTCCCTTCTTGGAATTTGGGGTTTTTGTCCTTGTTTTCAGTTTTGTTTAGTTGTTTTGATGCTTATGAATAGTACCTCATTACTAAAGCATGCTTGCATTACATATATCAGCCTCCATTGATTAGGATTAGTAAATGTTTTTATGTATTTATCGATCATTTACAATACTTTGTCGAAAAGTTGCTTAAATTGATATGTCGTTTTGGTACAAAAAGTGTCGTAACTATCATTTTTTGTCAAAAAAGAGAAGTGTTGTAAAGTCTTCCTTCTTCGAATAGTCGATTGCAATTTTTGTCATGTATTTGATTTTATTTGTTGTTATTCGAAGTGTTAAAAGAATTTTCTATTCGAAATGTCCCTTTGAAAGAAATATTTCAGATCTTTGCTATACTTAGTTTTCCTTTTTAGAATTTTTCACATTAAGGGAAGTGAAAAAAAAATACATTCATTTGCATTTGCATTTATATTTTGTGTGAAGAATGATTTAGGAAAAGTGCATTTAGTGTGTGCTCTTTGCTCTTTGTTTGAAAGAATCACAATATTCTTTCCCTAGTAGCTAGGATTTTCATTGATCAAAATAAACAACGATTGTTTATCATTGTAGATTGAATTTTTAGGAATTTCAAATCAATATCATGTGGTGAACCATTGAAAGGAAAATTTTTAAACAATATCAACTCTAAAATAAATCTCAATGAACCTAACAATGCTTTGGAACCTAAGGCAACACATCTAGAGGTCTAGGGTAGAGACGTGTTCTGGCGTCTTAAAATCTAGTAACTATCATTTTCATCGAAGGTTGGGTGATTCCTCCTCTTTGATACGACAAGTGCTAGCACGGACTTGTGCTCCCTATACCGTCACATATATATTGGGAGACCACAATAGGCTTATATCCTTTATCCATAGGAAGCCGTGTCTTCCGCCCTATTGATTGTAATGCACTGAACACAACATTCGGGAAGATTGACTACCATACATAAGTCCTTGGTAATTTCACTTTAATTTATCAACAAGGTGTATATTGTAGTTTTGCGATTGGTTTGGTAATCCCTCTGTCTAGATTTCTAGAGTAGTCACTTTCTTTCCTTTTCGACTCCTTAAAAGAAAAGGTCCATTTGATCACTTGTCACTTCAGGCTCATTAAAAATCCAAGGGGACTAGAGTCATCGTTAGCTTTTTCTCGACTCTTAAAAATTGAAAAATCAAGGTTTTGACAAAGCGTCACTAAAATTTATTAAATTCGGAATAACATCCCTGTTCCTTCATTGATCTTAATTTGAGATAATGGAGTCCACCAATCAAGGAATCCCTTTTGAGGGGAATCCTAGTCCATTTTCTTCTTAGGGAAATATTGGTGCTCGATAGATTACCACATTATCCCTTCCAAGAATCACAATTGGCTTGCCAGCCTGGCTTTTCTCAACCTCTGTCGTTCAAAATGTCGTAATTCCTCAGCAATCGAATCAACATCCATTCGATACCAAAGTTGACCCTTCACCTTCTTCTTCATTTTTTTCTCCCTCCACTTCTTCCTCTTCGCTTGGTGAAAATAGTGATGCTAGTAACCAGGCGGCTGAGAAGAAGAAGAAAGGGAAGGATAAGAAGAAGAAGAAGTCGATTCAGCAAGGGGGCAACCATGTAGCATCTGGTGAAAATCCACACACTAAAATTTCCAAACCCAAATCTCCATGCATAATTTGTAGAGGAGACCATTTTCATTGAGAATATCCATGCATTCCTTGGATCTTGAGAGAATGGTCCCCCCGTTCGCACCAACAGGTGTCATTAACCTCTGGTGATAATGTTGACAACACACCATCAACTAGTAATAGTGAATTTTATGAATAGAAAGGAGAGGTCAAAATCTCATGCAGGTTATGTGAAGGGGACCATACCCTTCCCCGTTGTCCTTTTTTGGATGAAGCCAAAAGAGTCTTGCATAGCCATCCTGCTTTGCCGCAACGACTTCCAATTGGATACAAGAAACTCTCCCCAAGTCCTTTACTAGTTGAAAATCTAACTGACATAACTCAACCATCGGTCGAAACACCTATTATTAAAAGTGAATCTTCTGAGTCCATACCAGACCAAAGTCAACAAGTCTAGATGGCAGTCGACCCAGTTTTACCTTCAGAAGATCATACCCTTCCCAAAGAGAGTGAGAACGATCCCGTTCAAATTATTGTTATCACTTCAGAGTCCCATTGACTTGGGGGCAATCCACCTGGTCCTTCACAACAAGAAGAGAATCCCCCAGTTCCCGCTACTCAAGGGGTTAATTCAGTCATTTATTTGGTACCCCCTCCGAGTAGTCTAGTCACTACCTTTGATTGGAATCTACCAGTAAGATCCCGCATTCCTTCTAATGTACCATTCTGGATCATAGTACAAGTTTACAAAATGATCGTGTCTGGCACTATCATAGATGAAGGGCCATCGGTGAGTATCCTTTCCTCAACTACTTGGAAAGATCTTGGTTCGCCATCGCTTATGCCTGTCACACAGAATTTGTCAGGCTTTAACAAAGGAACTAGTCGACTGTTAGGGATCCTTCCTAAGTTACCGATAACTTTGAGTAGGAAAACCATTCACGTGAATGTGATGGTAGTCCCAAGACCATTAGATTAGAATCTACTGGTTGGACATGACTATGTTTACAACATGGAAGCTATTGTTTCAACACTCTTTCGAGTGATGTGTTTCTCGCATGAAGGATACATTTTCACTGTTGACCAGCTTTCTTTCCCTAGTTCAAGCATAGCTCCAAGTTGATCATCATCCCTAAATGGTCCTTTCGCATCGAGAGTGTCTCTCGAATGTTCATTACATCCACCTAATTACTGAGAGTAGTCTGGTGAATGTAACGAAGCTTAGGGGGCATGCACCGTTGTCTACGTTGGTGGACAAACCCAGCTGAAAAGATAGGTTTCCCTGTAGGTTATGTGATTGGTCTGAAGCACCATTCAATTTTGTTTGCACTGCGGATGAAGCCAAGGAAGTGCTTTGTCTACTCTATGGACAAAACCATCCTATCATATGAGTTTCCCTATAAGTTAAGTGATTGGTTTGACACACCATTCACCTTTGTTTATTTGGCGGACAAAGCCAAGGAAGTGTCTTGTCTAACCGCTGACAAAAAACCATCCTGCTTAACCAGAGTGATTTCCATATGGTTAGTAGAGACTCTCCTTTTCATCATGCTGGGGGCATGCATTTTTTTTTTCAATTTCATTTTCTAGCCTTTTAGCTTTTTAACTTTTTAACTTCTTAGGTTAGGTGATTGGTCCAACACACTATTCACCTTTGTTTGCGTTGTGGATGAAGAAAAGGAAGTGTTTTGTCTATTATGCAGATAAAACCACCCTACTTAACCTCAGTATTTCCTTAGCTTTCTAGTTTTTTCAGCCTTTTAGTTTTGTTTTTCTAGCTTTTTAGTTTTGTCGTTTCTAGCCTACATTAAAAGAAAACTAAAATTTGAGCATATGTTATTGCATGGTTCAAGCTCATTAAAAAATAAAACTACCACCTGAGCATATGTTGTCGCATGGTTCAATCTCATTAAAAAATAAACCTACCATCGAGCATAGTTCCCCCACAATTCAAGCTCGTTAAAAAATGAACCCGCCTTCGGTAAATAACCTTTGTGATTGCCATGCTATTAGCATTTTGAGCCTTGTTTGTGTTCCTACCATCGCCTCCATCTTTTTGGCCAAAAATATGCTTCCACTTGATTGTTTACCCTTTTAGGGAACAGTTGTGACGAGTGATCTTGTTAGCCAACCTCTTCACATCACCTTGTTATGAGAATTTCCAAGCTTACCCGGAACCATTTGCTACCTTAAACACCACTTGTTCCTCAAAAGATGAGTCTCCTTTAAACTCTTTTCAGACTTGTTAAATATGAAAAGATTTTCGAGCTATTGGCCTTTCCATCTTGCTAAAATGATTGGAAGTGCCATCCCTCTTGTATATTTTAATCTTTTTCGGACCCGAGGGATTATCTCACGAAAAAGTTTGAGCGCTTGTCTTTTCGGCTCGCTAAAGTGATCGAAAATTCATTCCTTTTGTACTATTTTATCCTTTTTTGGACTTAAGGGATTATGCTATGAAAAAGAACTGTTGGAGTTTCCTTTTCATCCCTTTTCAAACTCTCTAAACATGAAAAGGACTGAGCTATCTTTGTCATTAAACTCATGAAAACAATAGCGAAAAACTTGTCCACCTAGACAAGAACGACTTTCACTATCGCTAGACTCACTAAAACATAGCGACAGGTTTTCCCGAAGGGAAAATTATAGAACAAGCATATTTTATCCTCCTCAAGCTTGAAAAAAATAAGGAGGTACTGGTCAACAATGACTGGGGAAAAGGGAAGAAAACTTGAAGAATTTTTATGGTAGCAAGTCGCTCTTGAACATGACACTTTCACTCCATCACCATGATTGAGTCGAGTTGGATTATTCCGTTCAGTGGTCATTTCACCATTGGTCTTCCACACCATCCATCTGTTGGGGTTAACACTACTAATCCATCTCAGTGTCGCCGATATGTTAAAGAGAAGTCATTTAGTTGAGAAACCACCATCTAGTTAATGCCTCATCCACTACAATACCTTCACCCTCCATTTTTTATGATCGCCATTCTTGAACCTTGTGTCATCATATCATTTTCACCTCCAAAAAACCATTTTCTTCGTTTTGTGTCATAGATGTGGGATACATTAAGGCCCTCCTACGACGGGTCACTTCTTGTCGACATCATCTCATTATCCAAGAAGTTGACATAGAAACACCCCTTTCAATACTTTGAAGCTTGCATGCCTCAATGGCAAGTTTCTCACTTTCAGCGATAGGTTGACATCAATGGCCTTTGCCCAAAATATTTTGCGTGGTGTTCAACATCGGATCATATATTCACACCACGTGAACCGTACTATAGTACCTTGAGGGTCATGATCATTATCAGTGATTCCTCTCATGTCTGTTAACAACTCACATTATTGGTTGGTAATCAGGTGATGTCTTTCCATGTTCGACTTCAAAACATCTCTTCACATGGATCGACTTGTACATCAAGCAAAGATTGAACAAGATTGAAGACCCCGAATCTAGTTTCATCCATCTGTGCTGCGATAAATCCAGGAATATAAAGACATCAAATATACACAGAAGCTGCACAAATAGTCATTCGAGCCAGGGATGATGAATCTACATTTGAAGAGTCACCAATCTGCATATGCAGACGACTATCTTTTCTATGTACATGAAAGGAATTTATAAAGTTGAGAATGGTAATGCCTTCCTCAACTAGATCATGAAAATTATATTATGACGATGTATTATATTGTATCTTATACAGGTCACCTTCCAGTTTCGAAAACCTCGGATCCTCATGATAAAGAATTTCACCCGACATCAAAGATATACGACTTCATGCTTTAGGGGGCAACTGTTATAGAAATATTTGGACACTGCAACCCCAATCCTATATATCGATAAAATAGGGCTCATTAAACCCTAAAAGTGTTGTTTCATACCCTAAAGTATCATGGTCAACTGATTACATCATTCCCCAAAAGTTCCACCTGAAAAACCATCCAGAACTGGCCAAAACAGGACCATACTGACTGCTCCACTATCAGGGTGTGATGCATACTGACTCCTACACTAGCCAGGTGCAATGCATACTGATGAGGCCTTCTTTAGGATGCAATGAGAGAGGATGGACAAATGTCCAAGATAGTTTGCTAAGTGAATGCTCATGGAATCTTCTAGAAACTTCTCCTATGACACTTGCCTCTCTGAATTCGCCTAGGGATGAGTAAGAGATCCAAGAAATCTCCAAGTGGAACCAAAAACAACAAGTGGAATGACACTAATCAAAACCCCAGAGATGACTCACACCCTTGCACACATCTATGAATGGATCCCTCATCTGAGAGATCTAGAGGCCAGAGTTTTGTAATTTGGAAGGAAGTGCTGATAGTTTGCGGTTAAGAAAGAGCATTGTATTGTTGGTGTGATCTTGATTTTCATGAGGTGAAGAGGGCTTTGATGCTGGGAGGATGATGCTGGATCAGATAGCTGGGTTGTAATTCTCCCTTATATTTAATAAAGTTCTTTGAGTTTTCTTCCATACAACTATGCAATTTTGAATGTTATTATTTGTGAATGCCACTGTATGTTCATTGTATTTCTGATTCTGCAATGGTTATGATATAATAGATCAAGATGCTTTGACGGTGTTTTGTTACTCTGTTTCTATAAGTATTCTCTAAGCGGGATAAGTATGAGAGGAGTTGCAAGCTCGATCAAGGGGGAGAGAAATAAAGCAAGGATTTAAGTAGAAGATCCAGGTTGGTTCCTT
Source organism: Pinus taeda (assembly GCA_000404065.3). Taxonomy (NCBI): domain Eukaryota; kingdom Viridiplantae; phylum Streptophyta; class Pinopsida; order Pinales; family Pinaceae; genus Pinus; species Pinus taeda. The sequence goes on along the minus strand of APFE030557760.1, from coordinate 236,622 downwards.
TGCCTCTCTCTTATCTATCATACATAAAAGAAACCCCAAATTGCTTTGATTGTTTGTTTCTAGGATAGCTGCTAATCCTAGAGGGCTAGTCGGTCAAAAAGACACTAGTTTTCCTAGAAACATCCATCATCTACTCCTGTAAGCCACATAGATGGCATTTGGGTGGGCCAAAAAATCCCCTTTTCATAAGATTCTCCCAAGTTAGAATTTTCTTTTGTTGAACCAACCACATAAACAACTTGATTTTCATCCAATTCGGGTTCTACCAAATGTCCTTCCATACCTGATCAAGGTTTTGATAATCAAACCCTAGGGCCATTCGTTTAGCTTGTTTGAGGTTAAAGGTGCCTTCATTGTTTCTTCCCCATATTAGTTTGTCAGACAAGGATGACACCAAAATCTTCCTCTGTTCCAAGTCAAGAGCAAGAGAAACCGCCCGGGCCTTCAAAAGACTCTCTTCACTATAACCCGGATCCTTCCATATTCTCTATTTACCATTGTTCCTTACCTGATCCTAGAAGTCACTTACCATAAGTAAACCTTTGTTTTCAGTATCATTATTGAGAGCAGTTACTTCTTCCATAAATAAATTTGGTTCCTGTTGCCAGTTATCCTCCCAAAACTGTGCCAGGTTCCCAACTTGGATCTCCAAGAAACTATGCTGCTGGACAATGGCTCTATTCTCCCAAGCAGGGTTCCAAATGTGGGAGCCCTTGATGAGCCTTGACATTCGGATATGATCCCTCTCTTGCCAATTATGTGCATATTTTTGCTTTTGAAGCTTGGCCCAAGGGGTTGTCGATTCTTTGAGCTACCTCCACCAAAGTTTGGCTCTCGAAACTCTATTAAGGGTTTCAGGGTCATGAAGCCCCAAACCACCATGGGCCTTAGTTTTGTAGAGCTTGTCCCAAGCTACCAAAGCCCACTTCTTTCTCTCTTCCCCTTTGCCCCAAAGAAAATCTCGTTGAATACTCTTGATCTGTTGTATAACTCCTTTAGGAGTAGGAAGAGATGAAAACATGAAAATGGGAATAGCCTATAGGATAGCCTTTTTAAGCACAAGATGCCCCACCAAATTCAAAGATCTGCATGTCCATTTCCTAAAGTTGTCCTGAAGTTTATTAGTTACCAACTCCCACATTCCCTTGCTCAGAGGTTTGTCCGTAAGATGCATTCCAAGGTACTTGGAAGGTAACTGATCCCTTTGAAACCCTAGAATTCTAGTGAGGTTCCTCTGAATAGAAATGTCAGTGTTAAATATGAAAACCTTTGATTTTTCAAGGCTTACCTCTGTACCAGTGGCCATAACAAAGTCGTTCATGATTTGTTTGAATGCTCTGGCTTCATTGACCATGGGAATTCCCTACAACATTGTGTCATCGACAAATTGTCGATGAGTAGAAGTAGCACCATGCAGGGTAAGTTTCAGACCTTGGATTATTCCTTCAACATTTGCCATTTTGATCTCTTTGCCTAGCCCTTCCATCATGAGAACAAAGAGGAAGGCGAAGAGAAAATCCCCTTGTTTGAGACCCCTATAGGGCATAAAGGTTCTAGAGGGAGACCCATTAAGCAGGATGGAAAAACTAGTCGTGGATACAAGGGCCATAACCCATCTTATCCAGTTGTGATCGAAGCCATAAGCTCTTAGCACTGCCCTGATGTAAGACCAGCTTAGCTTATCATAAGCTTTCGCTAGGTCAAGCTGTATGATCATACCAGCTTGCTTATTACTCTTAAGAGAGTGTACCACCTCATGAGATTGTAAGATGTTATTGAGAATCTTTCTTCCTTCCACAAAACCAATTTGCTCCTCTAAGACAAGAGCTAGAAGAAGGGGCGTGATTCTGTTAGCGATCACTTTGGAAATAAATTTGTACACCACATTACATAAAGCTATGGGTCTGAATCTATTTGGTGTCATAGCTTTTTCCTGCTTTGGAATCAAAGTTATGAAAGAGGCATTACGAGCCTTCAAAACCGTTTTGGATCTTCTACAGTCTTCCACAACATCAAGGATATCTTGTTTGACTATTTTCCAACAAGATTTGAAGAAGTCTACCTTGAACCAATTCGGGCTAGGAGCTTTCCCATTTTGCATCTCATTGATAACTTCACTGACCTCCTCTTCAGACACTAGCCTGTTAAGATTGTGGTTGTCTTACTTTGTTACAATCTTAGGGATGTATTTTGTTAAATTGTTAATGAACCAGGATCTGTCGATGAGAGGTTCCTCTGCTATGTTGAGGAAGTGCTAAACCAAGACAGATTCCATTTATTTGTGAGAGACGAGCTCTTTCCCTTAAGAATCTTTAAGTTTTGAAATTCTATTTTGTGACCTATGGTCCAAGGTTGATTTATGAAGAAACTTCATGTTTCTTTCTCCTTCTCTAATCCAATGCACCCTCGATTTCTGTCTCCAGAAAATATCCTCTTGTATGTACCAATCTTCCCATCTGTTTTGAAGAGAGTCAGCTTGAGTTTTTTGTTCCTTAGTAAAACCTTATGTGATGATGATCTAATTAATCCCCTGGAGTTTCTGGTCAACTTCTCTTTTGGCTTTAAAAACATTACCAAACTTGTTTTTGTTCAAATATTTAAGCCTACATTTGATGTGTTTAAGCCTCTGTTGTAACATGAACATTTTAGTGCCTTGAACGGGCATATCCTCCATCCACCATTTGTCAATATTGCTAGTGCAGTCAGGGTGATAGAGCCAGACATTTTCAAACCTAAAAGGTATGTTCCTCGGTGTACCCATAAAGTAGCTTCAAGCTAGATTGGCTAGTGGTTCAAGCCTCCAAAGGGAAGGACTAAAGCTAACATACCAAGGCCTATGAGAAGGAGTTCCTCTGATATTATGAATCTATCTACTTTAGAGGCAACTTGAGAAGCCCCTCCCCTCTTATTTTTCCAAGTAAAAGTGCCATTTATTGTTTCAGTGTCCACTCGCCCCATGTTATTTATGATGTTCTAGAAGACAATGGAGTCTCTGCCTAGTTTTATGGTACCACCTTTTTTCTCTGTAAGAGATCTGATCATATTGAAATCCCCTACCAAAATCCAAGGCATATCAGGATATCTCTCTCTCAGCTCCTTAAGGGAGGTGAGAAGCTTGAGTTTGTCTTCTATTTTTTTACGACCATAAACATTTTTGATCATGTAGATATCCTTATCACCTAAAGGTTGAATCACCAGCGATAGATAGTTCTTAGAAGCTTCAACATCTAGGATTCCATGTTTATGACGATCCCAAAGTGTAAGAATTCCCCCCCGCTGATTTATCCACTTTAATATCTAGATACTCATACTTGATTAACCATTTGTTGTGTATTGCTCTGATCTTGTCCATCGAACATTTTGTTTCCTGAATAAAACCCATATCTAGTTTTTCTTCTTTTATTCTACTACTAAGATTTCTTTGTTTCCTTTTACTTCCTAGACCCCTAATGTTCCACATTGTAAGCTTCATTAAGAAATTTTTGTAAAGGAGTAACTGGTAAGATCTCTCATCTTACCTGAGTTAATCATAAGTCTCCCACATTTGGTCAGCAACTCATTCTGTCTTTTTCTTCCTCTTTTCCTACCTAGGTTCTTGGAAAAAAAGCATCAGTATATCCTCCATTGTTATTACCCCTCTATTCTCTTGGCTATGATGGTTTCTTTTGACTCCAAAAACCTTCGATTGTGATCTCCGAAGGAAGAGTTGTTGAACCGTGTCAAACTCCTCTTTTGGTAGAGAGTCTACCCCTTTGGTGATTCCCTGCTCCATAAACTTTTCTAGATCTAAATTCTTCCTCTCTAGAATCCCCTGCAATTCATGGTCCTCCATTCCAGCCTCACTTGGGGTCATCTCATGGTCCCTACTGAGCTTCATAATGCTCGGCAAATCATCCTTTTCTTGGTTGTTCTGTGGTATATCCTCCATGTTAGCATCGCTTTCCTTCTCAGTGGGATTATTATCTGAATCCTGGTTTATACCATTGCTTCCACCTTCTTCTTCTAAGATATTGAAACTATTGTGGCTCGGTTGTCCATCCTCATTAATTTTGTTTTGGTATTTCTTTCCTCCTTTTCCTTTACCCCAAAAATTAGTAAAACCCTTGAGATCTTTGCCTATAGTGTTTTTCGTGTTCCTCTCCAGTTTGTTCAATGGGCAATCCCTGTATAGGTGCTCGTGTTCATGGCACTTATGAATCCTAAATGGGATGTGTTCATAGTCCACCGCATGCACCCATTCTTCATCATACACTTCTAAAATGATTGCATCCGGAAGTGCCCCCTATAAGTCCATTTCGACACATATCTGGGCGAAGGAAGTGTATTTGTCTCTTAGAGTAGCATCTGAGATATTTATAAAATGCCCTAGCTTGTTACTGATAGCCTTTAGAGACTCCAATAGCCAATAATCTAAAGGAATGGAGTAAAGTCTTATCCATATCGATACCATTGTGAATGTTTCTTGTTCTAGGACAAAGTTCATCACCCATGGTCACATCTAAAGGCCTGCAGCAGCATAAAAATAGGGTCCTCCCTCAAACACTCTGTCTTTATCCTCTAAGCTTGTGAACACCACTGTGAAGAAGCCCTTAGACCCAAGGTGAAGGTTGATTACCCCCGTTGTTTTCTAATGGTTCCTTATCCATGCTTGCAAAGCCTTCTCCATTGGCCAAATCCCCATAAATTTGCAGATAACCATGTATTCCACCATGTGATCTCTGTGCACCTGTAGCATTGGGTTACTTTAAATGACCCAAGGAAGAATGGTCGACTTGGGTTTACAGACCCCTGTTGTACTTATAGAATCAACTTTCTGACTATTAACCTTTGTCCTCTTCTCCCTACTAGCTTCCTCATGGTTCTCTTCCTGTCCATGAGGTCTAATATTTTCCCGTCTTTTTGTGTTAATAGCCTTTGTTTCCACCTTGGTTGGTTTCTTGAAGCGATGCGATCCAACTCCCTTTCTTCTGTCCATAGCCACTTGACTGTAGGAGGGAGCAGAACTCCCTCCTCTATGTCCCGCCATGGTGACCAGCAACAAAACCCTAACACAAAACCGTAGTTCAGATAGCATAGCCTCCGAGATTGATCATAGTGCTCAATTGTAAGATTTGTGTAGACTCTTAATAGAATGTTTCAATCTCAGTTATGTATATATTATATATGGTTTGAAAATTTTGAAAAGATGGTTAAAACATTTCAAGTAGTCATATTATTTTATATTTTCAATCAATTGAGTCCAAAACACAATAAATATTTGTTAGAGTTATAAGCTTAAGTTGTGTAGTATACACAATCCAAGTGCCCAAAGAGATTTTCAAGTCATTGAATCCATTTATTAACTCAAAAATACAGTTAGAATAATGAAAAATTATATATACAAAAGACCAAATATCTTCATGTATGTATTTATATATATATATAGATATATATATAGTTTTATACTTAAAAGAACTTTACACCTTAAGAAATTTGATTCATCTTCATACTTTCTTGATCCATGGTTAATATAAATCTATACTAGTATATATAGATTATCTCTTTACTTAATGAATATATTACAATGTTGCCATCAACAAGCCACAAAAAAGGTAATGAAATATTAATTAAAATATAAGTAGTTGATGTATCTCTAGTGAGCCAAAGAACAATAGGATTCTATGATATGCTTTGAGTAGCTTCAAAGAACCAATAAAATGTATCCCTTCGAGTCTCTTTATTCTTTGTTACATATCTTGCATATTAAAGAAAATCGAAAGGCGACTTCCTGAGAAGATTGACGACTCTATTCTAGAGCCCACATTCATACCCCTTGATGATCACATGAAAACAAAACAACCAATTTCATCACTGCACAACCGAATAGATAAAATGTAACAAGCCAATGGATTGGAATGAGGAGGGATGTGAAGTGGGGCATATTTGTCATGGAGAGGCATATAGTAGGTTTAATTCTTTTTTCACCTAGGTTTCATTTTCCATGGACATGTTAATTTGTGTGACAAAATTTTGAACAAGTTGAAAATTGTGATGTGTGACTCCTATAAACAAGGAGGCTCAATAATATTGAGGTGAATAGTGGTAGTCATTATGATTTTATCGTGGGTCTTGCCCAAATTAGCCCTCAGTTGTTACCAATTCACCAAATTGTAAAAAATAATAACAATAATAATAAAATATTTTATTAATGATTAATATTAATTGGGCCCAAAGTATCACTGAATTGACTATCACCTTGTTATAAAGTATAATAAACCATAACATTAAATTTCAAATTACTATTTAATAAAATCATCAATAATAATAATAATATTTTTTAAGTAACATGTATCAACTATCTTTTAAACATTAAAAGGATTAGTCATGTCCTTTAAAATTGGAATAGGTAAAATAGTTCTCACCGAGCTGATAATTTTTCACATATATAATTATATAAAAAATATAATCTAAATAATATTGAAGTATTTAATATATTTTGAAAATGATATATTGTCAAGTATAAAATGAAGTCTACTCTAAGTATTAATGTTTTTTATTTTCTTATATACAATAGACATTTGAAATAGACTAAGAATTAATTCATCAATTCCCTTATTAAATTATTAAAGATATTGAAAACTTAAACCAAATTGGTTTATTGAACCTTGAGAAGTAATAGATTATTTGGAAGTCTTTAAACTTTAATTTTTGATGTCAAAGAGCATAAAAGAAATGTTCCACAATCACCATATTTGGAATGGATTAAAAGTTAAATAGTTTGAAAATATAATATAATATTATAATATATTAGATATTTTAAAAGAAATGGGTTTTAATATTTAACCTTGCCACTAATGTGATGATAAATACTTCCATATCTTTTATTACAAGGTTTTTTAGGAATTGAACAATACCTAGTTTCGTTGTGTAACTCATGAAAGTTATTTTAGTAATGTTTATTTCTTCTTTGCACGCATTAGAACGAAGATAATTTTTGTCTTTTAGATTATGCTTAATCACCTTCTTATAATATTTTAGTTTGCTTTTTCCCTATATGTCTTTGTCACACCGCATTTTTTAATAATACTATCCTTATTTTCTAAAATTATTTATTCCTTTATTCCATGATGGTTTAGTTAAGGCTATGCATTGTTATGACATCATCTCTTGAGACAAAGGTGATTTTGGCTAGAGATTGAATCAATTTAGGAAACCTTGCATTTTCCATGTTGTTTAACTTGTTGTTATAGATTAAATGCATGGTCATAGTTGTCTTTTCAAGAGGGGAAAAGACTTTCTTTTATGAGGAGGCAAAGATAAGGTGTATTTCCTATAATTTTGTGATTATATGTTATGATTTTTTTTCGATATGTTTTAACATTATCCATAGCTCTCTAGAGACACTACAAATTTAAACTTTTCATCCATAACATAACATGAAAAGGAATAATATCAAAGACATATTATTTCTTGTTCCATATCTAAAGGTCCACTTATTTGGTTGTTTCCATCCCAATGCTATAATTCCAACATTGTGATATATTTCTATGAGGACACTTCCTCCAAGTTATTGTTTTCATATGTAAAAGTATAATAAGACGAATTATTGGATTAAAACCTCATATTTTTTGTTTTAATTTTTGATTACTTACTAGAAAAATAAAAAATAGAAACTTAAGCTCAAAAATAATATCATGCGTATAAAAAATATTTATAATTCAAATATAATATTTCCATTCATTAAAACATTAGCCTAGACCCATCTTAACTCCATATCTACCAAGCATTAAGAGGGATCAAATCTCTTGAGGTGAAAACCTATTTTGGATTGAAAGGGGATTCGATCCCTCTTGACACTTTGTAAATCCGTAGTTAAAATGGATGAATATAAAAAACATAAAAACCTATTTGTATGCAGAATAAAAGAGGACTTACCTCTAGCCATGGTGATTAGTAGACCAGTGCTTATAAAATATATACAGATGAAGGTTAGGAATTAAATTGAACACAAGCGTTAAATATGATATATATGTAAATAACATATAAAATACAAAGAAACACCTTGGAAAGAATAAAATACCTCAAATAAGTACTAGCTCTTATGGCCTAACTTGAGCTAAGGGTACACAAACCAAGTAATATTATTATTGTGTAAATCCCTCATGATTGTATGCCTTGAAAGAGGACACAATGACTATTGTCATGCACTTTCATCTCCTATAAATGATAAATTTCCATAGAAGACACAAGTTTGTATTGCCTTTGAAGCCACTTGATATTGCCAAAACACATTAAGATCAAGTATTCATGGGTGCTTACACTTGGCATATGAAATATTAGTGAAAAAAAATCCCAAAAAAAATTATTTAACAATATGTAAAGGTACAACAATATAAAATAGTAAGTGCATAAATTGGAGCAATAACCCCCTAGGGTTAATCATGAATTTTTTCCCACTCAAATTATGGCACTTTGAAGCACTTTGGGAAGATGGAAATACCTCCAAATAAGATGAGTATGTAGTTAAATCCAATCATAATTAAAATTGGTCTTTATTTTGTTAGATATAACCTTATTTCCTTCAAACCTTATTCTAGGGCTTCACAGATCCTTGCGAAATTTGGCTATAATTTTATCATAGATTTTTTAAGACCTTGAAAAACCCTCAAAAAATAATAGTGAAAAATAATCCACAAAATAGAATAACAATTTTCTCGTATTATCTGTAGATGTTGATAGAGAGGGATAAAACCCAATACATCCACCTTGAGATGAAATATGTTTGATATTTTTAATCTTTTAGATTTTTGTTTAGTTATTTTTTTATTTTTATGGCTTTTTCAATAATATAAATAAATAGAATAACAAGAACTTGCATTTTGGGGAAAAGGTATTTGTTGTTGGATTTAAGAATTAATTAGGTAAATATGAATTCCCCTCTTCAGTTGGTTATTCAATGATTATGGATTAGGGAAAGAAGGTAGAACCTTAGAAGTTAAATTACTTTCTGGTCTAATTAAGATAACTTATGAAACCAATCCCTACGAGAAGGGGTCCCTCAAAGGGGAAAGATTTAAACCATAATATCAACATTGGAATGAAATAAAATAAAAAAATCTTATTGAGAACCTCTGGGGTATGGCCTAACAAGGATATTTAATGCTTGCCTCAAACCAAGAAAGGAGAAGTGAGACAAAATTACTCTAGATGTCTCCTTCCTGGTGACAAAATTTACTTTCAATGGATCAATGCTAATATCCTTATAGTTTGATTGAATTAGCACAATGTTTCCTTTGAAATTATGTAGAATAGCCAAGGGAAAGAGACTTTGAGGTTTACAATGAAGGTTCATGAAATTATATTATGACAAAATGATCTCACCAAGTCACAATAATTTGGGAGGAGAGTGAGATATCTACGTATAAAAGAGGATATCAACATCCCTCCCACTTTTTCTCCATATAAAATCTCTAAGAAACTTCAAGGTAAGTTGACTTGTCATCAATAATAGATTTGGATACAAAGTCATTATAAACTAGTTTGATTTAAATTATTTAAAACCATTAAAGAAGGTTGGCATACAACTTGGAGAGACTTGAGTTACTTGAATAGGGGGTTAATATGCTCTAGAAGTCCAACATTACCTTGATATTTATGGCTTTAATTGACTTGGAGGAAAATTGGACAACCAAAGGAGCCCCAATGTCTTCAACAGTAGCTTAATGTTCACTTGGAATCGACTTTTGACCCATAGCGGCAACATAAAATGTAGATGGCTCCTTCTTTTGTCCCAACCTTAACTTGCTTTCATGATTTAAGGATTCTTTTTCTTTCTTATACCTTTCATCTTGGTCCAAAAGTCTTTGATAAACTAGGATTCTTTTTAACACTTCCACGTCACTTGAGTGATTGCCACATCACCCAAAATTAATGCCATAATTGATATAGGAGAATTCATCCCCCACTAGTGATGAAATAATTCTTCAAACTATAGCTTGAAGAAGGAATTTTGGGTGCTTTGACTTGGAGAAGACTTGGATTACCTAGGAGAGTGCAATGAACATCCTTCATTACATTTGATAATTTAACACGATGCCTTGTGGAGTGAAAAACCATTGTGAATTGTGATATTTTGATGAAAAATGATGGACATGGTCAAAGAGGTGTACATATGTAAGGAAAATGGTCCATGTGGGGAATAAAAGATAGGTGCACTAATACAATGATGAGATAGGTGTTTCTAACCTTACATAGTGTGGTCACCTTTATGGGCCTAATAAAACAAGTGTTCAATAAGACATGTGTCCTAATAGATCCATCTTTCTGATGCCCAAATATTATCCCAAGACATAGGAATTTCCATCAAGGTAGGTAGTTACCACCCACTAGGGGGGTGTTAGTAGAGCTATAGAACCAAGCACCATCCACATGAGATTAAGAGGACTAGTCATGATTTTGCACATAGGGGGAACTACGATACACTTTCACACCTCATTCCACATGACTTACAAAGATATAAGATTGCATATATGTGGGCTTATAGATGGCATGGTCTTGTTTCAAAAAAAATTGCATACCCTTGCTAAAAGTGGGATAACAACTCCAAAATAAATAATACATAAAGCGAGACATACTTAGCTATAGTACCTCTTCATGTTGTAGGTTCACCCCTACCCTCTTAATTCATACAAACCTTGTTGGTACAAACACACTGTTTTCCAACTCTACATTATCATAACACAATTCCATCAACAATACTAGGTCCCACAAACTATTTTCTCATCACCTAGCAAGCCACTTCTTTACAATCCATCTAAAGTATCATCCTCCTAATATTTCTCTCTTTCCTAGAGGGAAAATTTGGTGGTGAATTTACAAGTATTCAAAACAAAGTAAAAGTAAAATCTACCCATATACCCAAGTTAACTTTTGAGTTCATATCATAAGTCTTTTCCCATTTCCCAAGCTCCTTGGGTATTGGGAATAGATATCATTGCTACATGAACCCTTCTAAATTTCCACTTGTAATGGGTTAGTCCATCGAAGAAATTAAAGAACCTATAACATCATCATCATAACAGTTATAAGTCATCTTGTACATCTATACATCATAAGAAAACCATGCATATATCATAAATATACATCATAACAATACATCCAACATGTACAGATATCATAAACCATATCAAAAGAAATATCCGACATTGATATATATCATAACACGACATTCATACATATATATACACACATTCTAACCAAAGAGTATTCAACCAAAGGGAATAGATCACTGGTTATGATAGTAGAATTCATAGACAACCAATAACGAAGGGAACATCAGCCATCATCCACAGAGATCATACTCATAACCATTGGCCAAAAATACGAAGTAAATGATACATGAAAGAGTCATCATAATCAACTAGAACCCTACATCCTGAATATCTGTGATGCAATAAGGGAGTGTTCCAATATATTATAAAATCCAATCGTGCTAAGCAGCGATAAGTTTCAGATTTATTTGACTTCATGATTAAACAAACTCTGTAAAAAAGTACGTAAGTGACGGACTCTCCATGACAACATGATGCTAATAATGTGGACGAATCAATAGATAGGAGTTTGGCTACCAAATACCATTGTCCACCACTGGGATATATCAACAAGATTCCTACTTGCAGTGAAAGAGATTTACTGGCAGATCTCAGTTTATGATTGAATCCATACACCCTTTGACTATATAAATGTGTAATACTTTATTTCGAGTTCAAACTTTGCATCTAATTTTAGGCAACACAGATGCTATAGATTTGACAAATAAAAGTTATGCTGCATTCTGTATTGAATGCTACAGTTCAAACCGAAGTACTTGAAAGAAAGACATAATGTTGTAGAATTTCAAAAGTTTTTGTGAACGAAGATTGAACATTTTCCTTTTGGCACTATAATTATTGTTATGATTAAGAAACGCAAGGCAAGGAAAGCCTTTTATTCTATTATCTGTTTTATTCATAGATATGGGATTTTATCATATTGTCCCTACATAAAAGGAGAAATTGTGACCACAAAGCAAGTAGAAGCAAACCCCTCGTGTGGGTTTGGCTATTTATGGTTCACTGGTAGACCTTGACTGGGGTACAGGCGAATCACTGAGGAAATGCTTGAACACTGCGAGAGCAGGTTTAGGAGTGAACATTGGCACCTGATGTCCTGCTCCTCGGACCGTAAGAAACCTAAGCCCCTCATACCCAATGGTCCATCCTCCCACCTGTGGTCAGTCATCTTAAACACAGTTAAATTCCGTGCAAGATATATTGCAGGCAAATTAGAGCTTTGCAGAAAGGTAGGGCCTTGTATTTACCTGCTGGCTGTTATACCAAGCACTCCATTCTTCTTTTATCTTAAGCCCAAGGGCATTTAAGCTGTACCGTGTTGAAGTTACAGGAACACGCCCGTCGGTGTCACCACTGCAAAAGATTTATTCAATTCGAATTATAAATCGTTTTGACCAACGGTGAATGGTCAATATCTTAGAGGATTAATGTTTAGTTACACAGCTCTATTGGAATTTCTTTTTGAGAGACACACTTTATTTCGCTGACCATTTTAAAATTGCTCTTTTACCAGTTAATTTTAGAAATGCCTAAAATACAGAAAGTTTAATACATACCTATACACCCATATTCTTAAACCAGCCTTGATAAGCTTCCGGAAAATAGGCAGTATAGAGGAAGCAGAGTCATTCCAGTTGTCGAAAACTACGTCACTGTATATGTATGAAGAAAATTCCATTAGAATGAAGGTTATAATAATAATAAGTATAAGAAGAACACTAGCGTATAAAGTAATTACTGTTTAATATTAGATTTATTTTATTATATATTATTATAATTATATTTTTTTGAACATATAGTGTATTACGTTATTTATATATTTAAAATTGTTTTCATTAGAAAGGCGAAGAAAAGGAAGAGTGAGTACAATTCTATTGTTACCTGCAGAGTGCCCACGGGTAAGGAATTTTGGTCGTATTTGCATGCAAGGCATTCTGCACATCAGCTCTGTTGAAATATACGCCTATATATACTACGCCGCAGGGATCATAACCATAAGGTAACTTAGGCGACAGCGCCTACGTTGAGGAAAATCACCATGCATGCATGCATGCATATAATTAGATGAGAAGTGGCAATGAATTAAGTGAAGCATGAACAATGAAGGACCTTCATCCTTACCACAGAAATGTAATGAAAAGCCGTGAGTTACGTACATGTTTTGCAAGGAAATTTGAGGATTGCTGCTGCAAACAGACAGGCGTGTACAAATCGTAAACATTGATATCGGCGTACGCTGCCGACAATCCATTATCGCACAATGTCTGGTTGCCTGTCTTTGAATTGCACGAGTTCTTTAGGCTGTGGTACTCTTCGTCTGAAATAACTGCGTGAGTCCATGCATAGTCTACCATACCATTGGTGTCATGATCATTATCTATCACTGCATTTCCTACCTTCAATACCGAGTTACAAGAAATTTTGATCAGAGAATTAGTTAAAGAGATTGATCGCGAAGAAAAACAATGTTGAAAGGCTTATGAAATATCAAAAATGCTCATATAATTATGTAAAGGAAAAAAGCTAAGATGTTTATTTACCATGAAGCCTTTGAGATTAATGACGTTGTCCTTGTTTGTGCCGTCGTTGCGATCAAATATCACCTCTGCAAGCTGCGGGACAAAATGTCCTGATACAAAATCACAATGTCAGAAAATCCATCTTATTAGCTAACTTTCAACCAAATCATGTAATTGTTATATTCAATATTTATATACTTGGAACTCGTTTCAAATAAATTAAAGTAGACATTATTGATGCTTTTTGCATTTGGAGATATATATGGTAATGCTGGAAGATATTTTAGCAAAATAAAAAAAATTAAAATTAATATGTATTTATATATTAGATTTTTTATTTGGTTTTTAGGTCTTTTTATTTTTTCTTTAAATAAGATGATAAGGAAAGACTTTCTTAATAGGAGTAATGAGAGTCCCATTGTGAATATTATTTATCTAACATTTAAAGATTTGTTGTTTTACAATTGTTTTCAAGCTTATGGTAAGTTTCCAATTCTTTATATATCATTTTCTCAATGTTATAATTCTACTTGAGTTTGTGATGGATATAGATTCCAAGATATTTGTATGAAAGAACATATCCATGTTGTTATTTTCATATATGAAAGTATCATATATGATCAAAATAAAACAAGAAGGAAAAAAGTAAGGTTGAAAGTTTAAAAACATCAGAAAATCTTGCTAGTCCCTAATATTGTACTATACAATGTTTAGCAAGTGAAATTATTCAAATTTATAATGAATTTATATACTCTCTCTATTTTTTTTTTTGGCTATTTTTGAAGTAAAACAATTTTATCCTATAACATTTTGGGTATCATTTTTAGAAAAAATGGAAATTAGTGAATTTTTTTGGAAAAAGCATGGAAAATCAGCCCAAGTGAATATTAGACCGTAAAATTTTCCGTGGATAATAATATAGTCATGACTGAGAAAAATGCCAAAAAAGGTAGGAGATAATGGGCACATTTGCTTCACTCTAATATTTCATTTACTTTCTTTCTACCAATTCTATGTGTTACTAAACATGACATTAACATTGTCATCCAACCTGGTCACAACAACCCTCAATTGTACAATGACCATTATCTCTTCCACCAACGTCCTTATTTTTTTCCTAGGAACAATGCCAAAAGCTTTAATTAAGTCAATGAAACAACATAAGAGATTGAAGTATTATTATTAGGATATTCCTTTGTGATGAACCTAAGACTAACAAGGTGGTCCATATTCAAATGACATCTCCTAAACCTAGCTTGGCCTTTAACTCTTTTACCATGGCTTTGTAGCCATAGGCTAATCTTCTTTTCCAAAATAATTTTATACAACTTGGCTAAAACGTAGCTAACCATAATGGTCCTATAATTTGATGGAATTCTTTTATCTCCACCTTTAAACATTGGCACAATGAGGAGTTGCATCCACAACTTAGAGAAGTATTGCTTCAATGGGAAATTGAAGAGCTTGTACATGTGAGGGGTGAGGACAAGACTCTCATTTTATAATTAGAGTTTTATAGCCTTCAATCTTCTTATCTTTCCCATTAGATAGCTACATAACCTCAAAATAATTGTCTTCTAGCTAAATAAAACATTTTTTTATAGGGGCATTCAAATTGGTATGGTTAGAGTTAGACACTTCATAAAGGTTTTTGACATAGAAATTGTAACTTATGAAGGGAATTAGAATATTTTCTTTAATTTTAATAATTGCAATTTTCTTTCCAGATTTTTTAAAATTAAAAAATAACTACTCTTACTATTTATATAATATTTTTTTCTTTCATTTTAAAAATATATATAATATATATATAATATATATATATATATATATATATATATATATATATATATAATTTTTATCTTATTAAAATTTAAAATATATAAAAAATCCCTACATGTTTTAATTATTATGATATTTACAGGATTGATATTTGATATAAACGAACTTGATAACAATTTCAATATTATATTTTTAAGTTAAAAAAATATTTTAAACATTTTGTAAATATTTTATTAAATTATTTTCCGTTATAATTAATTTAAAAGTGTAAAAAATATTTTTATATTGAAATACTTATCAAATAATTAAATTTTAAATATAACTTATTTTATATAAATAAATACGAGAAAATTAAAATAAAATTATTTTATTGAAATTATAATTAAACGTATTTTAGTAGGAAAATTAAAATAAAATTATTTTATTGAAATTATAATTAAACGTATTTTAGTAGGAAATTTATAAATGTAACGAAGTAAAAATTTTTATACCATAAAATTTATATTTAATTTAAAAGTAATTTATCTAATTTATATTTCTAAAAGTAATATAGATATATTTTAATTCTAGATACATATTTCTAAAATTAATATCACATTTCGTCAGGACGGCACGACGACTAGTGTATCAGGGAGAATGATAAGCGGCGAGCATCGGCCGCTCATGGAGTTGATATTTTTAGTTGCGCCGGGCTGCGCTACTCTAGACACGTGGTCCAATAATACTAGAGCAGATGTTTTCTTTGAATGTGACACCCCATAGTACTACAATGCAGTGGAGGGCGCATGCGGTCCTCAAAGCTCCCAGCAATCTTTTTTTTAACGATGACAAATTAAATACATTTTCGTGGATGATGAACTACTCTCTGAATTCAAGGAAAGAAGTTAAATTTACTTTCCACTAATATATTACTAGCGGCTTATAATTTTAATGATAATGGACCATATTTTAAATTCGAACATGGTTTTTCATAATTTCTAAAAGTAGACGGACTTCGGCTGCTCCTGCATGCTGTCACATCACTCAACTATATGTTTACTCATAAAATCGTCACCATAGCTAATTCGAAGTTTCTCCAATGTATATTTTTGTTCATCCGAAGTTTCTCCAATGTATATTTTTGTTAATCGGGGTTAGAAGTGATAATAGGGATGGGAAATGGTCAAGGAAATAAAATAATTACCATTTTAAAAAGATTTATTATACATAAACAAATATGTGTATAGACTTCCTATATCCATTCCCGTTTTAGGTTTTGTTTCTGGTTAAGCTCTTCATAGTTTTCACCAATCTTCCTTTTCAACTTTTTCATTCACTTTGAAATCTATGTTGGCAAGTGAAGAGGAGGCCTGCAACTAACTATCTCATGAAAAATTTCAAGAAAGTATAAATGTCAACATGGAAGCAGGTGAGAGACAACTAAAGTGTGCGCTGAGTGGGCTCTTTTATTCGATAGTTTGAGGGGCACCGAGTGGAGAGCAGTGATGATTGACATATCAGGATTGAACGCTTGCCATCTTCTATCCAATAACAGTAAGACTTGAAGCTACAACAATGGAAGGACGGGTGCATGAAGGATACATGCACAGTAAAGGTCGACGCTTGAGTCTGTGGGCTCAGACGTGTCATCCTCACAGTAACTGAAGTTGTTCAAGGCAGAAGGCTACGTGCACAGACATAGTCAATGCTTGGTTTGCAGGCTCAGACATGTCATTCTCACAGATACTGTATTTGTCCAAGATAACGCGGGTTTTGCAAGTTTCGGTCACTTCCTTCCTCGCGATACCCCCCTGACTCTGCGGATTTTGGCCAGCTTGAACCCTCATCTTATCTTTTGCTCCTCCCACTTAGCCACCCTTCTTTGTTTTAAGCTTGTAGTTTTGTTTTAGCAAGTTCAGAGGCATCATACTCACAAATACTGGTTGAATAGTATCTGGTTTTGAGATTTTTGTTATCCTGAACCTTCGACCCGTTTTATCGTTACAAGCCTCCTGCTTAGTTTCCTCCCCCTTTTCGATCCTCTTGTAAAGTGCACTGGGAGGAACTCTGCATTTTGGTTAGCGGGGTCTTTATCAAGTTTTCTGAGTGGGAGAACTATGTGTTGAAACTTTATGTTTTGCAGGGTCTTGCACGACTCAGTGTTTCTGCTCAATTTAGCGGTGATCTTCACTCAGTTAAACGCTCGTTGCTCAATAGGTCAGTCCTGTTTTTTACCGTAATATATCATAAAATGATAGACTTTTTGTCTGTGTGGAATCTGAAAATTTAAAGAGCAATTTTTCTCTAAAAAATGATTTTTAGATTCCTATGAGTTATGAGCACTGGATTACTGGTTCAATCTTTTGTCTGAATACCAGTTTAGCTAAAAGACTGAATTTCCCTCCCTCCGACCTGTTTCTTTTTCATGGTTTTCTGCTCAAGTCCTCATGTCAGGGTCTGTTATTTCGGTCTGGCCGTGGGTTTCCATTGATAGATTAAAGAATTGTTTTGGAATATACAAACCTTGTCAAGACATCCATTTCAAAATTGGTCCTTGGTGGTGTGTCCTTGAGATATATTGCTGCTGTATTGGATGTTCTGAGGTTTCGTTCTCAAAACTTTAAAAAAGAAAAGATAGCCTTGTTTCTCCTACCTCCTGGTTATTCCGGGCAGGATTCATCTTTCCGAGGACCAGAATTTTTTCTAGTTTACTTTCCTTTCTTTTCTGAATCTGTCTCGGGCAGAGAAGTTCAGCCTCAAATCTTTTGGTGAAAAGCATCGGTACTTTACGGGTTAATGTCTGACACTTTGGGTTGATAGAAGCCGATGTTATTTAAAACTTCCTGCCTTTCGATTGCATGCTACCTCATGTAATCATCATCCTTCCTTAAATTCAGAAGACAGCTGGGCTCTCTGGATTTTGTTCTCTCCTGGAAAAGGGAAATTCATATTCTCGAGGATTCCTATTGTCAGTTATCCAGTCAGCGGGTATTTACTCCGTGGATATTTTATTCAGAAAGGGACAAGTTACATTCACTGCATGTTTTATTACCCGATCTCGAAGATCCTAATTAGGACATTCTCATTACGACCTCTAGGTGAGAAGGGGATTTTGAAATGATGGATTAGTGTTGCCATGTTGTCAAATGACTCGCAAGCCACGTTGGATGACGTGGTTGTACATCCATATTAACCTTCTAAGTACAAGGATAGTGGTGGCCTATTAAAGTCTGGAAAAATTAGAAAAGGCCATCAAAAGGCTTTTCAGCAAAAAGATTTTCGACAAAAGAAATATGCTGACTTCGAGGCCTCAAACTACTATAATAAGAATATGAAGCTTGTAAAAACCAACCCTCCTCCGCCAGTGATCAAGCTGGTCAGTATCTACTTGATTGACTGCATTGAAAGTTTGCAGGATTTAGCACTCATTGGCTGATGGCACTTCCTAGAGATGGACGATTGAGAGATGTGGAAGGCAGTAGTCTATAAAGCGACTTTTTGAAAGTTTTTCTGGCGGATTTTTCCGGTCAAAATCCGGCAGCAATTCATTGGAATCCCAAGTTTGATAGCTATTTTCTGCACAATCAATGGCTCCCAGGGTTTTCCAGGGCGCTGAATCCAAATATGCAGTTAAAAACCATTTTAACTGCTAAAAATCAAGATTTAACCTCATTTCTTCCGCCAGATTCCGTCACCGGAATCTCCAAAAAGTCGCATTATAGACAACTCCGATGTGGAAGTGGCTAGAGATTAAATGGAAACCTCTAATCGGCTATTCTCCCATAATAGGGAAACTAATGAAAAAATGGTATTGTTTCCATTTTTTGAGTGCAAGCGACCTGGTAGCAATCCAAAACCGTCCATGGGTACAGGGAAGGAGTTTTCTTGCACTTTATAAGTGGTCTATTGGCTAAATCCAGCTAAATAATACTCCCTCTAATAATCTAATAGAGGCGGGTTTCGAGACCATATAGAGATATCTTGGAGGGACTTAAAAATTAATCAGAGACTGGACTTCTAGGGAGTCCCCTTTAGATGCTCAGCATGCCATAGGATGGGGCACCTAATAAAAAACTACTCTCCTCGTCGTGTTCTTTCGAATAATCTACATCATGGAAAATTTCTTTCTGCATTAAATAATCATAGGAAAGAGACTCTATCCCTTGCAATAAGTTTATCTTCATCTGAATATAGTGATATGCAAAGATTTATTAATTCTGAAAAAAACCTTCATATAATTTCTCCATCTTTACGCCCTCAGAGTTAGAGCATCATACGAGAAATTGCAGGAAAGTCAGAAACCCCATTTGTTAAAAAGGCCGACTATCTCCCTTCCATGCCTCCCAAGGAACCGACTTTTGATAAAGAAGTCCCTTCCCCCCTCTGGTTCCTCAGCCTTACAAAGTTGCAAACTTGGAACCTCATATCACCTTTATTCCTTCTTCCTCCTCATCTCCGAGACGGGAAAGAAACCTATTTGGAAAAGGAAAGGAACCTATGGTTTCGCCAACACCGCTAAATTCCCCTGCTTCATCCCCAACAAATTCAATTGGCAGTGATCTGGACTATCTCTTAAGTAAAAAATCATTTGAATTTGAACTCTTAACTATACATAAGTCGGAGAAGCCATCCTCTCCTCATATAAGTCTGAATTCTGCAAAAAACATTACAGTGAGAAGGAAAAACAACAGGAGTAGTAAACATTTCAGGGGAAGAGATGATGTTGCTGGCAGAGGAGTTCAGAATTTTTCCCTCATAGATGTTCCCATAATTGATATGTCAGAAGAAGGGCCTCTTAGAGCAAGTATGGCCAAAAAAAACTTCCAAATGACTTTCATAATATCCATGAACATAAGGGGTCTATGGCTAGGCCAAAACTTTTTGGAACTAAAGAATCTTTTCTATTTAGAACAACCAAAAATCATTTTAATCCAAGAAACCATGCATAACTCTCATGTATCTATCTCCTATTACAGTAAAATTTTCCCCTCTTGGCATATGTCTTCTTTGAATGGAAATGGCCTCTCTGGGGGCCTGGTGGTCTTATGGAATCCTGGTTGGATCATAGCAAAAGTTTACAGATGTTTTGCGGGCATTCTCATATCGGCATTAATTAGAGGGAAAGATTGTCCAATCAACATTCTAAACATTTATGCTCCTTACAAAAACAAAATACCATTTTGGGAAAAACATTTTGCATCAAAAATTTTAGAAATTGAGTTTCTGATGATTGCAGGAGATCTAAATGCTACTTTAAATTCTGATGAATCTTGGGGAGTCAACAGGAAAAAAGATCCTCTAGGAGACCGTTTAAGATTTGAATTATTACACAGGAACCTTGTTGACATAAGACCTCCCAAAATGCTCCTGACATGGGACAATGGAAGGATTGACGGGGCATATATAGCAAAAAGACTTGACAGGTTCATTCTACATGTCAGCATAATAGATAGACTGGGCATGCCATTCTCAACAATTGGAAATGTGTTCATCTTAGACCATAGGCCGATTCTATTAACCTGGAGAGAAAAGCCTTTTAGAAAGGGATACTCTTTCAAATTTAATAGGTCTTGGCTAGAAGAATCAGAGTTCAATGATGTTGTGAAAAGAACTTGGAAGGAGTTGTCTGCAACAGGTAATAAACCCCCATTTTTCACCTTCAGGGAAAAACTTTCTCATATGAAAAAGGTTGTTAAAGAATGGCAGATCAATAAAAAGATTCAAAATAGAATAAATCTTAAAGAGATTCAAAGGGAGCTGGACAACACATTTGAAGAGATGGCTACGCATTTACTTCCTTTCAATACAAGATGCCACATAAGTGAGCTTAAAAGATGAAAACAAAAAATTCTGGAGCAAGAAGAAGCTTATTGGAGATTAAAGAGCAAGGCTATCTGGCTAAAGGAAGGGACAAGAATACAAAATTTTTCCACAGGTTTGCAAGCTCAAGACGTGAAAAGAACTCAATTTGGTAGATCAATGATGGTAATGGGGGTTATCTATGCTCTCAACAAGACATTTCAGATGAGGCTATGAAACACTTTCAAAATCAATATAAGAGATCAAAGGATTGCAGAATTCAGGACATCTTATGGGGCATTGACTTATTTCCAAAAATGTTTGATGATGAAAAAAATGAGCATCTGTTTCAGCCAATCACGAAAGAAGAACTGTTAGAAACAATGAAATCTTCCAAGAGGGATAAATCGCCAGGCCCAGATGGCTAGACGATTGAGTTCTTCATCCACTTTTTTTATCTCATCAGACATGATTTGCTAAGGATGGTAGAAGGTACCAGGATATCAGGAAGCATTCACCAGAAAATCTCCTCAACTCTAGTCCCCTCATCCCAAAAAAAGGGGAAGCAGAACCTTTTCAAGATTTCAGGCCAATATCCCTCTATAACATTTCTTTCAAAATCATCTCAAAAATTATTGCTAAAAGAATCAATGTAACTTTATCAATTTTTTTAACGAAGGATCAACATGGATTTTTAAAAGGAAGAAATATCTTGGACGCTGTTGCAAACACACAAGAAAGCTTGTTTTCCATGCATTCAAAAAAAAGTGAAGCAGTTATCCTCAAAATTGATCTTCGAAAGGCATATGATTGCCTGGATTGGGGCTTCATCAGATGTTTACTTGCAAATATTGGTAAGAATGCTAATATAATAGAGTGGATCTTAGCATGCCTTGAGAAGGTGAACTATGTAGTCATTATAAATGGGATCCCATCCTCTTATTTTCAAGTTGAAAGGGGGTTGCGTCAAGGCTGCCCACTATCCCCTCTACTATTTATATTGGCAATGAATGCTCTTAGTCTCCACATAAACAGGGCAGTTAGTGATAAAAGGTGCCAGCCACTGAAGATCTGTAGAAACAATTATATCTCACACAACCTATTTGTGGATGATATACTCATTTTTGCAATGTTATGCAGACTCATCTCGACATGCTTATATGACATCTTAAGACATTTCCAAAGGGCCACAGGGATGCAAATTAATGAACACATGTCAATTTTTCTCCATAATGATGTCAGCATGGATTTAGTAGAATGGTTATCTGCACTATTTGGAATAGAGGCGCGCTCCATAAAACATGGAATAAAATATTTAGGATTCCAGTTAAAATCAAATGGTTATTCTAAATTGGATTGACAATGGTTAATAAATAGGTACTACAAAAATATATCTTTATGGGAATTTAGATTCCTATCAATGGTTGGAAGAGTTGTTTTATCTCAGTCAGTTCTAACTTAACTAGCTGTTTATTAGGCCCATTTATTTTTTCTTCCCGCAAGCATTATCAAGAAGATGAACAAGTTAACTGCTAACTTCATATGGGGCGACCAATCAGAAAAAAGAAAAATCTATCTAAATTGTCTGATATCTCATGGCCAAAAAATTTAGGTGGATGGGGCATGTTGGATCTGTGAAGTTTTGGTAAGGTGCTGCTATGCAAATCACTATGGAGAGGGATTTATGGAGAGGGTCCCTGGTGCAACACAATAAAAAAGAAATATATAAGAAGCAAAGATATCTCTTACTGGTACAGGTTGGGAAGGATCGGATCCAATTATGGGTCAGCAATATGGCTGAGTTTTCGCAAGGTTGAGAAGTATTTTTTAAGGAACTTAACTTGGAGTTTTCAATCTGGTATTCGGATTCTCATTGGAATTGATTCTTTCGTGGGTGGGCAGGAGGAAATCATTTTGCCAGATTCTCTTCTAAATTTTTTCCATAGAAAATAAATTTTCACTTGGGACAAGCTGATAGCTGAATGGCAGAGCCATTTCCCTCTTTGGAAAGAGGCGGACAATATGGGGATGTCGGATCTTCTAGCTCGACAATGGAGAAATCTCAGAACTTCTTTGAGGAACTGCACATATATCGTTCGTTGGAAGTTGATGTTCTTATTGGGAAGGACTTAAAAGGAATCTCCCTGATTCGTGTTAAGGAAATATATCAAAATCTGATAGGGTTAAAGAATGCTCCACCAAGCCCAATTTTCCCACCAGTCTTTTGGAAATCAGGATGTCCTTCCAAGGCTATTCTATTCTCCTGGCTGGTCTTCCACAATAAAAATCTAACATGGGAGAATCTGAAAAAGAGGTGTTGGCATGGCCCGGGTCTCTGTTTAATATGTAAGTCTGATGAGGAAAGCAATTTCCACATGTTCTTCAATTGCCGTATAACTCAACAACTATGGAAAGATCTGGCAAAGTTATATAATTTTCCTCATATCTCTCATGCTTCTACTAAAGAAGCTTTCCTATGGTGGAATGGGAAAAAGGAATCCTAGAGGCCTCTTATTATCATTACTCTATGGTATATATGGGAATGGAGAAACAAAATTATTTTTAAGGATAGTAAAGAGCCTTTTAAGGGAACTTTTCAAAACATTATTGCTCTTTATGATTCCTTACCAGAAAAATCACAAAAGCAAAAAAAGTGTAATCAAAAGGAGCAAGCACAAAATCACTCAATACTTCCAAGAGCGTATTTCGATTGTGCTGCCCAAAATGGTTCATGTGGTTATGGCATTCACATTATCATGAATGAAAATGATCAATATCTCATTGCCTGGAATGGAGGAAAGGGCACGAATAGTAAAGTTGAGGCGATGGCTCTTGTAGGCCTTTTATCCATTTTCCTTTTCTTTAACATTCAGTTTGTGTCAATTTGTGGAGATTCAAAAGTCATGGTTGATTTTGGAGCAGGAAAGAGTCATATCAGCAGTCCTCACCTTGCAGGTTGGTTGGACAGAATTAGGTTCCTTTGGAGGAAATTGGAAGGATGCTCCATCTAGCATATTTACAGATCACATAATCAACAAGCAGATATCTTATGAAAGGAAGGTCTCGTATTGGAACCAGGTATATGGATCATGAAGGTAAAATCTGGCAAGGAAATTTTCTCTATCCAGGACTTTTCCTTACCAGACTCTTAATTTCAAATCTTTTTTGTTTTTAATTTTGCATCTGCCTTTAGTATTTTGGTCCTTTTCTTCCTTCCAGCTCTGAATATGACTGTAGAAAATTTGGAATCCTTTGAACAAGTTTCTGAATATTGTTTCTCTCTTTGGAGAGATCTTTATGCTCCTATTTCGACTAAATGGGCTGGCCAAATTTTGGAAATCCTAAGTCGGCTAAAATAGCCCCTATGAAGATCTATCTATCAAATGTATCCATTTCTTTATATATCTTATATAATATATCATGTTTTTTCTTCTAAAAAAACAAATATGTGTATAATATGTATGATAAATATTTCTCAGAGCTCCATTATATATATATATATATATATAGTGTTGGGTTTTGTAAATTAAATGATGAAATTTAATTTAATAATTGTCATTTTTAAACGCATGCCCTGAAGTCCACCATAGGCATTATGGTTCAAGTTCACACCTTGTGTGTCCATCACGCTGCTTCAATTTTCTCTGGTCTTTCCATCATGATCCTTTAATTTTTCTAATCAATAATTACTCATCATTATCATTTTTCAAACCCACTAGCGCTCGCCTCTCAAAGCCTATGCTAGTAAAGAGTTTGATTACACAAGTTAAGAAGCCATTTGGTCACAGGCGCATCCGAGTCGGCTGACTAATGAAAATAGGCGACAGGTCCATGCATGTCGCGTGGCCATGGACACTATCAAACTCCACCCTCTAATTAAGCATTAGTTATCAAGTTTTAATCTAAATATTTTTAATGTAATATAAAATAGAAAAATAGAAAAAATTTATGAGATTTTTCGGCGAAAATCACATGAAATATCATTTGTCGATGCGTTTCGAACCAACCAGTGTGGCTCATTGTTAGGACAAGTTGAAGAAACAGATACAACTTTGCATGTTAAACAGTTCCAGCATAG
The DNA here is from genome assembly GCA_000404065.3 of Pinus taeda. NCBI lineage: Eukaryota > Viridiplantae > Streptophyta > Pinopsida > Pinales > Pinaceae > Pinus > Pinus taeda. Next base: position 211,375 of record APFE030557760.1, on the reverse strand, counting down.
CCTCCAATAGCTAACTTGACCAATGGCTAATTTGACTTTTGGACCAAGGTCATAAATTTTTTTATAATTTATTTTTATAATTTTAGGTGAAAATTTATTCAATACTAAAATTTAACAATACATTTGGGTTATTTTAATTAATTTTATTTTAAATATTTAATAAATTTTAATAATTCTGAATAATATAATATATTTTTAATACAATTTATTCGCTATAAACTTAAAATCACGATAAAATTTTTTCCTAATTTTTTATTTTTATTTTCAAACTCCATAGTTAAGCATGTTTGAGTCAGAGGTGATTTGGGATTGGTGACCTCTCGGGAAGTCCTGGTTACCAGGTGCAAGCCCCGAAAATGATGATTGATGCTATGTGATTCATTTCACTAGTTTCAATCCCACTTCTTCACCCATGTGAGCATCATGCCGATGCAATGAGTGGTAAGTGGACTATTCAAAAATCATGAGAAATCAGTCAGTTACGACTATCTCTCATGGAAATGGTCATAGATGAATGACTTACTTAATGCAATTGAATCCCAAAAATGATATCTAATATAATGCACTGTGAAAACCCCCCAATACTTAAATTCAACATAGTGAAGGGATCTCTACTTGAATGGTTCATGAGGCACAATACTTGCTAAGGTTTTGCAAATGGGGTAGCAAGCTAAGTGGGCTTGATTGTGTGAAAAACTCCACATTTAAGCATGCTTGAGCCAGAGGCGATTTGGGATGGGTGACCTCTCAGGAAGTCATGGTTATTGGGTGTAAGCCTCAGAAGTGATGATTGACACTATGTGATTCATTTCACTAGTTTCAATCCCACTTCTTCACCCCTGATTAATGAGTGTTATTTTTGAGAAATCAGTTAGTATGACTACCTCTCATGGAAATGGTCATAGATGAGGCACAATACTTGCTAAGGTTTTGCAAATGAGGTAACAAGCTAAGTGTGCTTGATTGTGGGGAAAACTCCACAAAAGCGCGCTTCAGCTAGAGGCAATTTGGGGTGGGTGACCTCCCGGGAAATCCTGGTTACCGCGTGCAAGCCCCAAAAGTGTTACGACCAGCTATGACTACCTCTCATGGAAATGGTCATAGTGCTAAGTGGACTATTAAAAAATCATGAGAAATTAGTTAGTTACGACCAGTTATGACTACCTCTCATGGAAATGGTCTTAGATGAATGACTTACTGGACTATTCAAAAATCATGAGAAATCAGTCAGTGACGACTACCTCTCATGGAAATGGTCATATAAGAATGACTTACTGGACTATTCAAAAACATGAGAAATCAATCAGTTACGACTACCTCTCATGGAAATGGCCATAGATGAATGACTTACTTAATGCAGTTGATTCCCAAAAATGATATCTAAAATTTAAATAACAACTTTGAAAAATATAATAACCTTATAAATACTATTTAATTTGCACAAAACATCCACCATAACCTTTTTCTCTCTAACGCTACTACGTTGGAATATTATACTTGTAAACAACAAATTCGTGTGGGTGGAGAATATTTTTTCCCTAAAATTTAAATAACTTAAAATAACTTAGAAAAATATAATAACCTTATAAATACGATTTAATTTTCACAAAACATCCACCGTAACCTTTTTCTCTCCAATGCTACCGAGTTGGGAATTTTATACTTGTAAATGAACAAATCCGTGTGGGTGGAGAATATTCTTTCTTTCTAAGGCCTTTTACCCTGAATTCCACTATTTAATCAACGAAAAGTTTATATATTTTATCCAAACAAATATTTATTAGATAACACTTATAAAGTTATATGGTTTATTTATTTAACAAGATGTTTATATATCTAACTTATCACATTTTTCTTCAAACGTAGATCTATACATTTTTGTTCTATAACATAAATTTTTCATATTTGTTTTTTAGTATAGTTCTTCTTTTCAACTAAATGTTTTTGAATTATTTTTTGGACTCTGTCATCATTATTATATTTTGTATTTATTTTTATTTATCATATACATATATATCTTTTATATTTTATTTTTAGCTATCATTTAAATATTATATATTTTTATATTAAAAATATATTTACCAATGGATTTTGTCCAATACTAATGCATCAATATTATTTGTTTCTAGTTATTGTTATTTTTTCCACACTACTCTACTTGTTAGAGGTACGATTCCTAGTCCTAGGTCATTAGCAGTGTTGTAGGACTCCTCAATAACACTTTGTGAATCCTAGGTCATTAGCAGTGTTGTAAGACTCCTCAATAACACTTTGTTTCCCTGTTCATGTATGCTTTTGACGCTAACTTAACTATACTTAAACTAACAAAAAATATTTACAATATAGCCCTTATTCAAATGTGTCAATTATTTTATACCTTTCAAAATTCAATAACTAAACTAAAATACAGAAATCACTAAATATACTATCTTATTATTATTTAATTTAATATGATACTACAGCATATCTAATATCTAATATTTAACTAATATTTTATTATTTAAACTCACTTATACACACTCTAACATCTCCTCTCCTCAATATTAAACCGTATAAAACATAAATCTATATTAACACATTAAAATGTAAATATATGTAAATTTATAATTCAAATTCTCGTAAAGAAAAAAATCGTATGCCAAATTACCTCCGTAACTCTCGCCTGTTATGTAAAACTCTCGAGACTTGTACGCTGGAAACCTTTCTAACCAATTTAGCAAAAACACGTAATTGTCCTCCGCTGCAAGTTCAATTCAACGCTTTTACACATATGCTTAACACCTTCATGTGAATTCAAAGCAGCATTAATGTTACCTGTAATTGTGTCCCCGAGATTCTTCAATTCGGAGGATGTATTTGTATACGAAAAGCCAACTCCAACAGGTGACTCCAAGAATAACATGTTTGCCTCTGTCGCAAAATAATCCAAACAATACCATATCGAAAAAATGTGTAAGGCTTTCGACCAATTCACACGTCTTCCTATCTTATCCTTTATTGTAATAAATTAAAATAATTATCTCTTAATTGCACATATATGAGTAGTATCATGAATTAAAAGTGATCAAATCTATGAAGATGTAATCCTTTCTTACATTTAGCGCTCTAAAAAAGAGTTTCAAGGTCAGAAGCATTATTTTGTGTATATAAATAAGTAGATAAATTATCAATATTAAAAAATTAAAAAAAAACATATTTAAATATTTTATTTATAATAGATATAAAATATTTTTATTTAATATTTATATTTCGAATTTTTATTTTTTTATTTTATATTAGTATATATGTTTAATTTTTATGTATCACATCCATATTCAAGAAACTATCTACCAAAAATATCATACTTAAAAAGTGTCACTATATGAGATATGAATTAAGATATAAGAATTTTTTTAGCTCATTATAGAAATAAATGAGATATAGATCAAATTAATTTTAAAATATTTTAATTATAATTAACATTAAAATTTTGTTAATATTTTTTTTAAATAATTTGTTTCATCTTCATATTAAACATTTATGAAATTACGTATTATAATTAACATTTTTTAAATAGTTTGTCTCAACTTTGTATTTATATTTAAAAAAAAAGTATATTTCTTAAATAAAGATTATATATATATATGATGAGGATAATTAAGACTAATGTGGTCTATGGGGCCTCAAGAAAAGAGAGTCTAATAGTATTCTTCGAAATCTTGTTTCTGTGATCAAGCAATAGGGAAAGACACATTCAAAGATCGCTATAGTTGGGCTCGCTTAATAAGTCAAGAAGATTGGAGGTGTGGCTGGTGATAGGGAATTGAGAGTGGATGCCTGAAAGAGCCGGACAGTCTAAAAGGAAGTGATTTTCATCTTCCACCATTTGGGTAGCTTAATAAGTCAAGAAGATTGGAGGTGTGGCTGGTGATAGGGAATTGAGAGTGGATGTGTGAAAGAGTCGGAAAGTCTAAAAGCAAGTGATTATCATCTTCCACCTTCTTAGTATGACAAATCTAACAATTTCTATAGTCCCAGGGAGTCTTGGGAGTAAACCACCTTCCGGTCTCACTTGGAAGCTCGGAAGATCATGAGAGCTAGTTCTAATCCTAGCATTTTCTTCTTAGTGCTAGTCAACATAGAGAGATAATTATGGTTATCAAGGGTGGGGTTGATCACCTCCTTATTCTTCTTAGTGCTAGTCAACATAGAGAGATAATTTTAGCTATCAAGGGTGGTGTTGATCACCTCCTTATAGTACCTTAGCTTCATTTTACCCTCCAGCTCCTTAGCATCCCACATCTTGGAGGTAATAGTATATTTGTTATTGTCCTTGCTTCCCATGATGATATCCTCTTTAAACCCCCAGAGTTTGAGCCAAGAGTGATCCTAATGCCACTTAATCCCCCAAAGGCTGAGCCAAAACTGAGCATCCTCATGCCACCTACTCTTGAGGCACAGGTGGCGGTTTTGACTAAAATTAGAAGCAATTTTTGGGAGCCTCTTGGATTCCATATTGTCAAGCTTTTTCTTATACATCAGATATCAAAATATAGCGGCACTTTCAATGGGGAACAGGGCAAGTTTGTTCAACGGGATAGGATTGGGAATATTTCCCTTGATCTTGAGGTTATAAATTATGAGTTCCTTTCAGATCATCTCAATTTTTCTTTACAACTCTCTAGATATATTGCACCCCCAAACTTCACGTCTTTGTATTATAAAAATATATAATTTTAACTACTTTATATTATTAAATGTTAAAAAAATTTTATTTATTAATATTAATTTTTATTTATTTATTAATATTTTTATATAATAACTAAAGAATTAGGTATCTTCATATGAAATAATATCCTAATAAATACACACCATCACACCATCTCTTATATGTTTTGTAAGAAAAATAAAGTATATATTAAATATTAACTATCATCTTTATTTCCATATAAAAGCTTTAAAAAAAGGTAATAATAAAAAAATGATTTGCCATGTGAAAAGTGTTACTATGCTGGGCTGCTGCTATAACAAAGTCTCATTCAGAAATTGCTTGGAAGCACGCACGTAAGTTATAACCAGTACTCTGGTCGGTAGCGTAAGGCCTAATGTTAAGTCCCTGACCACTACTGTAAGTAATTGGAAGAGAAGATTAATAACCTTTATTCCAAGAATACTCGTTTAGGCGAAGCTGCGATGTATTCTTCTCTACCAAAAATGGCCCCAATTCCAGTGCCTCTCCGCCTCCGACTGATGAACAGCCTGGTCCTGAATTTCAATGTTATATATACAACACAGGCCGTTACTTCGTGACTATTCTTACTGAGTTGCCATTAACACACAAGAGCAAAATGCATGATATATCTATATCTATATATATAGAAAGAGAGTTATTAATATACCTCCAGTGAGCCAGAGAACAAGAGGCTTTTGCGACGCGTTTTGAGTGGCTTCAAAAAACCAATAAAACAGAGCCCTGCCTCTCTCTTGGTTGACGGTCACATATCCTGCATATTGAGCGAAATCCACCGGCGGCTGCCCAGGAAGATTAACAACTCTGTCGGCTTCCGCTTGTTCGCCATTATCGCCCGCACACTCCCAGAACAGCAAAGCCAGAGCCAAAATGCATACCCATTGACGGGAAGACGAATAAGAAAAGGCCAGCGCCATGACTGCAACAAACCAAAAAACTGCGAGGCAGATGGAAGTGAGAAGGGATGGGAAGTGAGGCTTATTTATAACGCAAGGGAAGCCAGATCCGGATACGTGGGTGACCGTTACAGGAACGTCAGATCCACATTGCCCACTCGTTGCCCATGGAACTTTTACGAGTAGGTTTCCTTATCTGCCCACTCAGTCACAATCCCTCGAGAAACGCTGTCAATAGTGATATTTTGCCTCCTATTTAGACTTAATATAATTTATATATATAATCTTATCTTATTATATTATGTGATAGGTTTAATTGTGTTAAACATTCAAAATTTTTATATATATATTTATTTCAATTTATGGTAAATTGAATTTTATATATATAAATATGTCTGTGTTTTTTAAAATATATAGATATAATTTAGTATTAAATTATATATATCTATTTATATAATAAATATTGAAAATATTTTATTTATAATTGATATTAAAATGTTTTCATTATAATTTTTTAGTGTGATGTATTAGTTAGATGTTAAATATTAAATGAATTACTCATTTATTTTGTTACTTATAAAATTATTATTTAGGAGTGTTACAATAATAGATTTAATTTTTTTTAATGTTTTATCTGATTTAAAAAAGCTTTTGACTTTGTTTTCAGAATAAACTTGTGAAATAGACTGAAACAAATAATAGTTTCTCTTAAGTTGACGGTTGTGATAAGATTGTATGAGAATGTTATTGTCCAGTTTAATATTATTGAGAGTTGGTTAGAAGAATCAAGCAGGGGTATTCCTTGTTCCCTACCCATCTTGTCATATACATTAATCAACTAGAAGAGTGTCAACATGATGAAGGTTGTGTTGGTCTCACTCTCATTGGTATAGGGATAACTCTTCTCCTTTATGTTGATGATATTGTTCTTTCCGCGAGGACTATTTATGACCTTGGTAAGAAACTAAAAATCCTCATAGATGTATGTTCTAAGATGGATATCACTATTAGTATCAACTAAACAAAAATCATGCTAATCAAATCCAAAAAGAACATATATGATATTTTCCATATGATAAAAACAACATGGAGGAGGTTCCTTTAGGCAAATATTTTAGAATTATAATAAATGAGAAGCTCAAGTGGAATTATAGTATTGGAAAAAGGATAAATGGATGATGGAAAGCTCATTATGGGCTTCAAAAGAAATTGTAGGTCAACGGATATTTCCATCTAGGATATATATATATATATATGTATATATATATAATATATATATATATATAAACTCTTGTTATTTTATATGAATATGAGGTTTCAAGTTGTACTATCTCCAAAGATTCATGGAGAGAAATAGAACATATCTACAAGTATTTTATAACATAAGATGTCAAGATTAAAGGAATTACACCCTATCTTGTCCTCATCACTGAAGAAAGTCTTTCCCCCATCGAAAACATAGGTATTATTAGGTATTTTAATGTATAAGAAGAAGGTAAACTACGTGGAAGACAAGAGATTTCCTAAAATTACTTCTGTCTCTAGTTGAAACCACCACCACCTTTAGGGCAAATAGACATCACATAAGGATGCTTAGTCTTGGCTAGATCATTGGGGAGTAAAGGAGGAGATAATTTTACATCCTAAGATAATATTAAAAATATTATAACCTAAAAATTTAAGGAGAATTGTGGAATGACAAAAGTTGGGAAGGAAAAGAGCTAACTAACCTAAATCTCAAAAATAAAAAAATAAAAAGAAAATAAACATTGCTAAAATAACAACAAATATTCATGGGCTTCATGACCAATTTCAAAGACACTATGCAATGAACGGGTGTGTAAATCCCCTTCTCATAAATTGTCTAACTTATACTCAGATTAAATCTAAATTTTAAAATATATTTCCCACTCTTAATCTTCTTCACATTTTACCACACTAAAATTATAGTGATCATAAAACTCTCCTCTCAAAACATAGAAGTAAAATGTAAAAATATCCTGAACAATCTCTTACCTTTTCAAAATCCAATTTAATCTTAATAAAAATTAATCATTATCATAAAACAACTACTAATAAATAAATACATTTTAATATTTAATTAACCTTTATATTAATTTAAATAAATAACTTCATTTACAAATTTAAGATTTAATTGAATAGATACCTATCTCCGTGTTAAAAATAAAAATATACATACCTACAGTTGTTTTAAAAACAAATCTGAGCACATACTTTTTATTTTCGAAATTACGATAAACAACGTTAAACATTTGGATTCGAGTGTATAATTTAATTCGTCGATTCCCCTATTAAATATATTTGACTTATTTGTAATTTACAAAAACAAATCTGAGCACAATAATACTTTTTCTTTTCTGAATTACGATAAACAACATTAAACATTTGGATTCGACTGTACAATTTAATTCGTCGTTTCCCTTGTTAAATTTATTTGACTTATTTGTAATTTAAAACATAATATAATATAGTATTTTCATTCATTAAATTATTACCTTTCCTTAATTAGGGCCCAATATGTTTGACTTGGAACCGCATTTTTCATGAAATTAAATTTAAGTTCACTTTGAACTGTTTTTTAATGAAATCTAGTCATTGACAGATCCAGTCTATTTCGAATTCGGACAAATAAACTGAATTATTTTGTTAATTTTCAACTTACGTTATTAATTTTGTTTAATAAGGTGCCATTTAAAGGAAGCGAATGACACCTTAGCGAATTATTCGGAATATTCGAGGATAATGATGATGTAAGCATTTCCTCTTCGATGAGGGCCTGCATATAATATAGAGCTTTCAGAACCATCCACCGCATATAAGTGGGCATATTCCAGGATATGCAAACACCTAACCAATTAATATAGAGCTTTCAGAACCATACGCCACATATAGCTGGGCATATTCCAGGATAACCAAACACCTAACCAATTCTTTACTGAGGAATATGATGATGGCCTGCATATAATTTATGATGATAAGGATATATGATATATGATGGTTCACATATAATTTTATAATGTAAGGATATATTGGGCTGGTGGTGTACATATAAATTTTATAATATTATATTATACTTATTTATGTAAAATTATTAATGCATTTTTAATTATTATTAAATATTAGATTTAATGTTTTTATTAAAAAATAAAAAATATTTGAAATGTTTAAAAAAATATGAAAATTTATTTATCAATTTATTATTAGTTTTTTTTCGCTTATTTTAATATATAATTGAATAAATTTATAATGAAAATTAAATTAATTAAATAATTTACTATTTAATCTAATCTAAATTTTGATTCTAATTTACTTTCAAAATACACAAAAAAATAGAAACAAATAAATTAATTAATTAATTACTAACTTGTTAGCTTATTTCTTCATCTATATATAAGCTTTCCTTTTTTTTCTACTCTACACCATTTTTTCTAAATCATCCAAGAAATTATCTCACCTTCACTTTTACATCTTTCAATTCTCACCCTCACCTTTATATCTTTTGATATCGGTACCCTAGATCTAGTGATTGCGATCATACGATACGGCGATCACCGATGATCGGATCGGCGAATCAGCATCGGCAATGTACAGAACCCCTGGGCGGTATGCAACACGATATGCGATAGCAATCGCGATGGGCAATCTCAACCGTCGGATCGCGAGAGGGATGGACGGCCAGGATTTAAATTGGATCGATGATTGTCGGACCCAACGGATTTCATAAGCGTAGTTTATAAAATTTGAAATCCGAAAAAAGAGATTTTCCTGTGTATTTATGCATTTTCGCTATATAACCAGAATACAAACGAAAATGCCCGAAAGCGATAAAACTGGACCAAGAGGGGAAATAAAGACATGATCTATATAATTTGAGTTCCGTAAAGGAGGATTTCAGGCTGGCCTCAGCCAGAAAATGGTTTTGGGCTTGCTCCGTCTTATCCCATACAATGAATGACACGTGGCTAGTGGAGGAGAGAGGAAAACCACCTTTTCGGGCGGGTAACCTTCGTACTCCTAAGCAGCTTGATATTGCATGATGACCATTGGATCAGAGAACACCCAAATCGACGGTGGAGATTGCGACAGCAGCCAAAGGCAAACCTGAGGTGATTTTAGGGTGATTGCGATAACATTTTGAAGTCCGATAAAGTGGATTTTGTCGGGTTTTTGAAGGTTTTCCTGTGTATTTGGATTTTAGCCCATATGCTTAAGCGATGTGATATTATGCCTAATGGTAGAACCGATAAGGTTATAGGGGTTATTTAATGGATTTTCAAGTATGGAAATACATGTCCGATAGTGTATTTTCCGAAAATCTCTGTGTAAGGAAATGTTTTCATTTTTTTGGTTTTTGCCTAAGAAATGGCCCCGATTCCTCCTATAACAGCTCCTAATCTTCATTCCAAGCTACAAGCAGACATTTTGGCACACGATGAGGCGTTTGAAAGCCACAAAGCCGCAAAGCCAGACGGACAGTCGAACAGACAACGCAAAGAAGCCATAAAGCTGTAGGGGAATGATTGAATGCAGGGAAATGGCTAGGGAAGCTGAAAAGTCAGGAAAATACCTCAAAGGAGCCTACAGAGCTCAATTGAGGGGGAGCTGAATGCTGAAAGCAATTGCAGAGCCGAGAGAGCAGCAGAGGGAGTCACTTGGAGGTCAAGTGAAAAGCCAGAGAGCTACAGAGAGCTAAAGAAGCCAGAACTGAAGAGCCAGAGCTAGAGCTAAGGTCGAGAGCCGAGAGCAAGAAAGCTGAGAGCTTCAAGAGCCAGGGATAAAATGGTGTTTAAACCCATTGTTTCTATGTAAAACAGTGGAGTTGAACCAAGAGCTTGTAAAAGGACTTTGCCATAATCCCATAGAGCCTAGTTGAGTTGACCTGAGCTTACGAAGACATAACCCAAGAGTTTTTGGTGAACTCCTAATTAAATTGTTTTCTTATGTGTTGTTGCATTGCTGCATTGTTTACAGTTATATATATATATATATATATATATATATATATATAATATATATATATTATATATATATATATATATATATATATATATATATATGTTGTATCAACATAAATAACAGAATTTTAAAGCACATAAACAGTTAAAATAAACATAAGAATACACCTTGTTTTCAGGCACATATTTAATTCTGCATTGGTTAATCAAAAGGACTTGGGAATAAATAACCTTTGGAAGTGGGAGAGGTTCTTGTAAGTTAGACAAGAAGCCTATGTGCCCCATTTACAGATCAGGTGGTATCGGAGCTTAAGGTTGATTGGCCTCACCTTCAAAAGAAGGTTATATTAGAATGCTTGATTGATAGGGAAAGGGTTGCTTGTCTGAAAGGTGTTTGGGCAGTCAAAGATTGATTGTTTGATTGATTGTATTCTTGTTGCAGACTGACTATTTTCTGAGTTTGCAGAGGTGAAGGGAAAGTTGTTGATAGCTCAGTCTAGGAAGGACAAGAAGGAAGAAGGGCTGAAGGCATTCTTCTATTCCAAAAGACCTTAAAGCAATCCTTGAAGCACAAAAGGTTTGATGCAAAAGGTTGCTTAATAAAGCACTTTATTAATCTTGTTTGAAGTTATTTTGTTCATTGGTATAATGAGAACTTCTACAAGTGAATCCTCAAATTCCTCCTTCATCACACGACTCTATAATGGAGACTTGAAGCAATACTTGTTCATCATGATGGACAAGGTGAGAGAAATGTATGAGGATGGAAGGAAGAACATCATACTTAGAGAGAAGTTGAATTCCATGAAGGAAGAGAAGTTGTTGCTTTCCGACAAACTGCAGGAAATGGAGAGGCAACTTCATATTGCAAATATGAACCTAAAAAGGATGCATGAGTTGGAGTCACAGCTCTTTGTTGCCAAAGAATCCCTAGTCAAGTATCAGCTTGAAGAAGAGGTAAACTATTTCAATTTGTCTTCAAATTCCTCTAAGAATGCTTATATTTGTTCTTTTGAAAAATATACCAAAGGCATAGGTTCCAAGCTAATGTCCAAGATGGGCTATGAAGGAAAAGGCTTGGGTAGACATGCACAAGGTATTGTTGAGCCAATAATAATTGAGCAAAGGCCTAAGTATTCAGGTCTTTGCTATGGACAAGCTTATGGAGAAAGTTCCAAAGTTGCCATGGAGGCCATTGAAACAGTCCCAAGAAGGGGTTTCATTTCATGTCCTCCACCTCAAGAGTGTGAGGATTGTATTCAGGAAGAATGCAATAGCTTGAAACATCGCTTGCAGGATGCAGGTATTCAGAAGCACACACTTGAACCAAAGAGTTGTGGAAACTACAACAACCTTGAAGAGATTGATGGTGTTCCAAAGGGAGCCACTTCTTCATTTTCTTCACCTCCTCATGAAGGCAATAAAGGTGAGAGAGGCGGGTATAAATCTGGTTCTAATCACATCCCTTTTGATTTTGCAAAGCATGGTAATTTTCCACATAAGCATGGGAAAAGAATTGCATGTTCCTTTTGTGGTTTGAATAACCATCATGTTTCTAGATGTTGGAAGCGAATGACCACATACAAGAAAATTTTGAAGGAGAAGAAGCAGAAATCCAAAGGTCCATTGGACAAGGAAAATCATGCTATCAAGAGGATGCACATGTGTTGCACTTACTGCCATAAGCAAGGGCATCTTGCTAAAAGGTGTTGGACTCTGAATCCAACAATGCTTCCAGAAAAGCTAAAGAAAGTGGAAAGAGAAAATGGCAGAAATGGAAAGGAAGATTCCATGAATAATGTGTCTCAAGATCACTCACATGTTGATGCTCATGTGCAGACAAAGGAAAGACCTTTGAACTGGATTGGTAAGAAATGGTTAGAGTTATTTTCCAATTGACGATTACATGTCTATTGATGCATCTATTTACATTTCTTTGTTGATGAGATGCAAGTTTCATGTTTCTACCAAAATGGTGAATGGATAAAGGTTGAGTAGGAGACTCACTTTGTTGCTACAACATTATATGTCATTTCAACTTCGAAATTACATTGTGCTTAAGTGAAAGTTGAAGGATGAAATGCATGCATAAGTATGATGTGCATGAACACAAGGATGTTGATGTTTTCCTTGTATTTGAACATGTATGTGTAATAAACTTGAAGGGTTGATTGCTTTGATGTAAACATGCATGTGATGTTGACTTGGGGAGAAGTTGACTTGGTCTCCAAGATGGACATAATGATGAAGTGTTTCATCTTTTGAAAAGAGTCCTAATGGTCTTTTTCTACATGCTTGACTTGAAGGGTCATTTTTTTTAAAGGCATGTTTTGTGGGCTTGTTGTCTAGTCCGTCATTTGTATGCAGATGTAAGACATGGAGGTGTTCACAAGATGTGAAATCTATTTCTTTTGTTGAAGTAAGGGTTTAGTCCATCCAGTACTGTCTGTATTCTTGTTGTTGTTAGCAGTTGTTGTTGATAGCTTGCCAAATAGGTACACATGAAAGTTTTGTGGAGCAGGTGTACTTCACAATTGTTTGAGCCACCTTGGATCAATGATCAAGGAAAAGAAGTTCAAACCACCTTTTATGACTAGTTCAACAGAAGTTTTGCAAGAAGGCAAGGAGGAAGACAATTCTTCCTAGGAAGACCAACCCATCCAAGAAGGGAAGTGGTCAGAAAACTTTGGTTCAGAGGCACTATGCAAGGAAAGTGTAAGGAGGCTGAAACAAGAGGGTGAGTCACTCTCATTTACTATTTAGATCAGTATATTAGTCTTTTGGAGACCAAAAGTTATTTTAGTGGGAAGGCGTGATCAAAAATGGATTTTGGATATACTCCTAAGTTGAAGTGTTCCTCACAGAGGAAAAATGAAAGTCCAAGGAAGTTCCTGGAAATAGCCGCATTGCAAAGATCGTCTCACTCTGAATCTACTACAACTTGAATGGGAAAAAATGGACTTAAGATGTAGAAGTTATCACCAAAATAAGATGCCCTATGTTCTTTAGAAAAAGAGGAAAAATCCTTTAGAATGGGCAAAAACCCCTATAAAGGGAAATTGCATCGGACTAGGGCAAAATATCAGACATATGTGGAAAGGGTAGAAACCCCTGATCACCGATCCCCAACATATCGGGCTAGAGGCAAACACATATGCGATATTGGGACCCTAGATTTTGTGATTGTGATCATGTGATATGTCGATCGCCGATGATCGAATCGGTGAATCGGCATCAGCGATGTACAAAACCCCTGGGCTGTATGCGATTGTGATCGCGACGAGCAATCTCAACTGTCAGATCATGAGAGGGATGGATGACCAAGATTAAATCAGATTAGTGATTGCCAGACCCGACAAATTTCATAAGAAGATTTTATAAAATTTGAAATCCAGAAAAAGTGATTTTCCTATGTATTTACGCATTTCCGCTATATAACCAGAATACAAAGGAAAATGCCTGAAAGCAATAAAACCGGATCTGAAGGGGAAAGTTACAAGAAATTTTGGGTAGTGGTCTAGAGGCTATCCTAAAAAGGTGGCACAAATCTCAGAACTGCATGCACAGAACTAGAATCTCTGGGTCATAACCGCAATGTGACGGGCTTAAGAGTGTGGTTGGAGGCCCATAACTACATGCATGCTATGTTGTAGGTGCGGTTAGGGGTTAGGCTTGTGAAAAAGTAGTTCTAGCTCAAGATCTGGTCATCACAGGTTGTGGACTGATTTTAGGGTGATCCACTGTTGTTGAGGGGTATCAATAGGTTTTTGTTTTGTCAACCACACTTCCATAATTGGAACTTGGAGGTTAGGTCTTATCATACTGAAACTCAATTGACATCTACCCTGGACAGCTTGTAAAAGTGGGTAAATGTGGGAGGGGGAATTACAAAAGATCCATAGAAAGAGAACATATTATAACTATGCATATAACTTTCATATAACAAACATATAATCTATGAAAATCCAACCATAATATCAACATAATAGCCATTACAAGTGTTAATCAATCATAATAGGAAAATAACTTATATTAACATATGAAAATGGAGATCAAGTGAGGGACTTCCATATACCACTTGACCATAGATTGGACTGAACCAAATATCTCTTTCAACCAATCACCCCCGTGCCATATTCCAAGAATGAATGTGGGATCTTATAGGTTTAACCAAAATAGAACCAACCAGGGCTTCCAGAGGTCAAACCACCTCAACCCTCAACCATAGTGATTTCACCTAACCGGTCCAGTAATCACTAACACTAAACAAGATTTGATGCATCCAACATTATTCACCATAATTGGAGAAATTTTCCTGTCTCCACCCATGTATCAAGATTGCTAGGAGAAATCCCATCTCCAGCCTTAAACCTTGGGAATTTTCCTGAGACAACCTCACTAGTATCCAAAGTCTATCGATCATCCAAAGCTTAAACTAAAACAAGGCACCCACAACACCATTACTATGAAGGAAATGGCAAGGCAAAGCAAAAAACCACTTTAAAGCCAGGCAAATCACATGCCAATGAAAAAAAAATCAAAGAACCAAGAAACCAAATGTATGTGTCATGCATGCGAATCTCAACAATGAAATCAAACATGTCACCAATTACCTACAATGTACACCTGTTGTAGTTGTTGTTCCAAGTTTTCCTTGTGCTCCCTTACTTTCCTTTACTTCATTTCTTGTCCAAGTGCTTCCTCTCTCTTCTCTTAGAGCTCTTTTCGGAAAGTGATCAAAGTTAAAACTAGTAAAAGCTGAACCAAAAGCTGTGAATTATTTCTCTAATGTCTTTGTATCATTGATGTCTAATTTCTTCCTTTCCTTTTTCCTTTTTATTTCATTTTCCTCTAATTTCTCTCTAATTTCCCTTGCATGCATATTTATGTATCTTCATTTCCCTTTTCTCCTATTTTCCTTTATTTCTCACATTAAATTGCAATTTATTGCCTCTTTTCCTTTTCCAATGCATTTTCTAATTTCCATACCATTAATAAACCACAATTTTATAATGTTTCCCCTTCCATTCAACTTGGAATACTTTCTCCATGACCTCGATTCAATTTATTTACATAGACAAATAACTTGGGGCTATTACTCTTATACACCTGTAGCATTGGTCAATAAAGTTGAATTGCAGACTTGAGATGTTGTTGTTGTGTGCATTTTTGAGCATATCATATTAGGCACAGTCTGAAAAATTATGAAATGAGGTTTGCATAGTGGTTGAGGAGGTCGGGTCCTCTGAAAAGTGGTGGCTTTCCAAGATATAAGTATGGCACCCAACCCCTCGCCCCACACTTATGGCCCAATTTTCCGCCACCCTAGTCGGTCGTTGGGCTGTTGGGGTGGGCTGGGGGGCTGGGTGGTGACCCACCCCTCCCCTCCCCCACGGGCCCATTGGGCCACCGACAAGCACGATTGGGCCCACCACGCCCACTACAGATGTAGTGGGTAAATCTGTCTCAACTAAATTTTTAATTTCTAAAAAAAAAACCATTAAACCTATTGAATTTTAAAACTTGCACACAACAAAAGAGAAACTAACTTTTCAAATGCAATAATCTTCCAGTGAATATGTTATTAATAGCAATTTAGCTGCTCCACAAACTCGATCCAAGTCTTTTAGCGAACCTCAAAAAAACTTGGATGTCATGTGAGGAATAATGATAATGAAATTTATGTTATAGCGGAAATTACAGAATTTTTTTACCACATGGTTAATGTGGGACTAATTTGTTTTTATAAAAACTTTAACATGTAAATTTTGTTATGGTGATATAGGGAACTATGATAAAATGAACATTACAGAATTGTTTTACCGCACGACGAATGTGGGATAAATCTGTTTTTATAAAGGCTTTAACGTATAATTCTTGTTATGGCTATATAGTAAATTATTATAAAGTGAGCATTACAGAATCTTTTTACAGCATGGTGAATGTGGGATTAATTTTATTTAGAAGATTTAATAAAAAAAACATTCAATTGCCTAGTAAATCTTATATGGTTTAAGTAAAAAATAATTTAGGTAAAAGATTTAGTTAACAATTTTAATCTAAAGATCTAGTTTAAAAGATTTATTTCATAAGAAAAATTAGTTAAAATTTTTCAATAAATCATAGAAGAAAATTATGGAGGAAAAACCAAGAAACAAAAATTTTGGAGGGAAAAATTTCGGCGAAATTTTTTGGAGGGAAACTTTGGAGGGAAAATTTCATTCTTTAAGCTATATATTATCATTAGGAGAGAGTGCATTTGTATCATTCAACCTCTTCTGTTTTAAAGACATGGATTCTTCTGATAGCGAAGTTTCTCTTTGTGAAGCATCAACATATTTGTCGCGTAAGAACTCTATTCATATTGATGAATATAATGGAGATTATTCCAATATGAATAGAGAGTCAAATCTTCCACTTAGTCCTAATCCTAAGGACTATGAGAGCAACAATGATGAAAGACATGATGAAGAATTTCAAATAAATAAAGAGTCACAGTTTCCACTTAGTCCTAATCCCATGGACTATCGGAGTAGCAGTGATGAAGCACATGACAAATATTTTCAAATAAATAAAGAGTCTCGATTTCCACTTAGTCCTAATCCTATGGACTATGAGAGAAGTAGTAATGAAGAGCATGATGAATAATTTCAAATTAATAGAGTGTCATAGTGTCCACTTAGTCCTAATCCTATGGACAATGAGAGCAGCAGTGATGAAGAGCATGATGAAGAATTTAAAATGAATAGAGTGTCACAGTGTCCACTTAGTCATAATCCAATGGACTATGAGAGCAATAGTGATGAAGAACATGATGAATAATTTCAAATGAATAAAGTTTCATTATGTCCACTTATTCCTAATCCTATGGACGATGAGAGCAGTAGTGATCAAGAACATGATGAATAATTTCAAAAGAATAGAGTGTCACGGTGTCCACTTAGTCCTAATCCTATGGACTATGAGAGCAGCAGTGATGAAGAGCATGATGAAGTTTTTCAAATAAATAAAGATTTGTGGTTTCCACTTAGTCTTAATCCCATGGACTATGAAAGCAACAATGATGAAGGCAAAGATGAATAATTTCCAATAAATTGAGAGTCACATTTTCCACCTAGTCCTAATCCTAAAGACTATGAGAGCAGTAGTGACAAAGGACATGATGAAGCACTTATTCCTAATCCTAAGGAATATGAGAGCAGCAGTGACGAAGGGTAGGATGAAGAATTTTCAGTAATTAAAGATCACATTTTCAACGTAGTCCTAATCCTATGGACTACGAGAGCAAGACTGACTATGCACATGATAAAGAATATCCAATAAACATCGAGTCAAATTTTCCATTTAGTCCTAATTCTAAGGACTATGAGAGTAGCACTGAAGAAGGGCAAGATGTAGAATATCCTCCAAGTCATTATTTCAAAAGCACCGATGATCATAGTGAGGATAACATTCCTTGTAATGATGATGAAAATTCTTATACAAATGATGTTCTAATGATGGAGATGTTGCCGAGAAAGGATTAGGAGCAGACCTTTTCGTAACAATCCAAGATTTTCTAGTTATACAAGGGTTAGAGTAGAATATCTGATGAGAAGAAGATATATCAATGCTCTCATTTCAAGTGAATGTTGTAAAAAAGATTGTTTGAAACATATGGATTTCAAGTTTGCATTAGAGAAAAGGAAGAGATATTTGTCAATGAGTAAAAGCATGAAAAATTCATATTTAGTGGGGTGCATGCAATCTACATTATCAAGTTATGATTATCATATTGGGTCTTTATTTAACTGTAGAAAGGCTTTAAAAAGGTTTCTTTCAATGGGTAATTTTCATTTGTCAAGAATCCAAGAAAATTTGGAAAAGGATCCCACATTTTATTCAGAAGTATGTCATAAACAACAATTTGGGCCATTATCAAATACTGCAATGTCATGGATGAAAGATTTCTTTTTAAAGCATGGAGAGTGTATGCCAAATAGAGATACAATACATGTTACAGATAATTTCTCAAGACGAGGAATCTACAACTGATACAAAGAATGTCCAGAAGGTGATGAGGAACATGGTCGATTTATCACATATCAATATTTTGTGAAGATATGGAATAAATAATTCAACAATGCCTATATTCCTAAGAATACAAGGATGGGGATTTTCAGTACATGTGCTTCTCTTAAATAAAAAATGGATAAATGTGAAGGGTGAGAAAGAGGTAAGCATTCATAACTTTAACTTTTTAAATTGTATATTCATCAACTACAAAAATGTATTTCTTAATGACTTTCTTTTATGTTGTGTAGACTCCATTGTCAAAGCACTTCAAGAGCATCACAAACAACAAACAAGTGAAAGGAAAAAGTTGTAAAATCATCGAAAGAAGTGTTATGATAATCCAAATAAATATTTGGGTTTGATAATTGATGGTATGGACCAGAAGAAAACACTTCTACCAAATTTTGTTCCCACACCCAAAAAATTTACAGGAGGAAAATTTTATTCAGTATCACTTCGTCAGTTGTATGGTCTTCAATGGGAAATGTTGCCAAGGGTATACTTCACAACTCCAAATATTCATAATGATGCAAATATGACAATAACCATAACTCATGATGTGATTTCTCATTGGTCTGGTAATCTTCGTGAAGTTTTGTATTTACAATTGGACAACACTTGTCGTGAAAACAAAAATTAGATTTTTTTTGGATATCTAAACATGCATGTTGAATTGAGAATTTTTCAGAAGGTAAAGGTTGGTTTCCTTCTTTCTGGGCACACTCATGACCATATTGATCAGATGTGTAGTCGTTTTTCAGTCACATTAAGGAGGAAGGAAGTTGGGAGCTTGTCATCATTAATTGAATGTATTAAGAAATCATACATGACAGAGCCTAATTTTGATGTGTTTGAAGAAACTTTTGACATGTGAAGGTTTATTCTAAGATCACATGGTGAGGAGAAACGCATTGAACAACTTAATGACATTATCTTCAAACATCTAATTTCGTATCAAATAATTGATGGGAAAACACTAATATGGGGAAAGAAGCATTCAACTACTGCAGAATGAGCACTGTCATCAGGTTTGGCATTTTTGAAGTTCATTCCAAATCATCCAATATTTGCATCAAATATATTGTTATTACAATCAGTCGCTGAAGTTCATAATGCACACAGACAAACTAGAGATATAGATATATCTCATTCAATTCTTAATATAAAATTAACGCCATTTTAAAAATATTAGTAGTAATAATAAAATTCAATGTGGGTTATAAATAAAATATTTCAATATGAGAAATCAAGTAATATTGGGGTCTACTTAAAAATATATTAATAACAAAAAAAATATGGACAAGGTTGGTAACTAAAATAATTCAATGCCCATATTAATAAAATGTTTCAAATTCAGCTATGTATATATTATATATGGTTTGAAAAAATTGAAAATATGGTTAAAACATTTCAAGTAATCTTACTATTTTATATTTTTAATCAATTTTGTCCAAAACCCGACAAATATTTGTTAGAGTTATAAGTTTAAGTTGTATAGTATACACAATTCAAGTACCCAATGAAATTTTCAAGTTATGAATCTATTTATTCACTCAAAAATACAATTAAAATAATAAAAAATTATATATACACACATGATCAAATAATTAATATAGATATATACTAATATATATAAATTATGCCTTTACTTAATTAATATATTACGATGTTGCCATCAACAAGGCATAAAAAGGTTAATGAAATATTAACTAAAATATAAGTAGTTGTATCTCCAGTGAGCGAGAGAACCAATAAAATAGAGCCCTTCCAGTGTCTTTATTCTCTGTCACATATCCTACATATTAAGCAAAATCGAGAGGTGACTTCCCCAGAAGATTGATGACTCTCATCAGCTTTCACTTGCATGAGTCTACCATGATCGCCAACACACCACAAAATTATCAATTCTAGAGCCCAGATTCATACCCATTGATGATCACATGAAAATGAAACAACCAGTTCCATTACTGTACAACCGATTAGATAAAATGTAACGAGCCAACAAATGGGGGCAAGGAGGCATGTGAAGTGGGGCATATTTATCAGTGAGGGAAGAATATATATATATATATATATATATATATATATATATATATATAATATATATATATATATATATATGATAATTAGTGGGTTTAATTTTCTTTTCACTTAGGTTTTATTTACCAAAGACATGTTAATCTATGTGACAAAATTTTGAACAACTTAAAAATTCTGATGAGTGATTCTTATAAACAAGGAGGTTAAATTATATTGAGATGAATAGTGGGAGTCATTATGATTTTATTCTGGGTCTTGCCCAAAGTAGTCCATAGTTGTTACTAGTTCACCGAATTGTAAATAATAATAATAATAATAATAATAACTACGTTGTAAGGCATTCTCTCTGGAAAAGACTGCCCAAATGCCACCTTGTACCACTTTACACTTCAAAAGACAAGACTGCCCAGATGCCACTTTGCACCACTTTGCACCTTAGAAGACTACCCAGATACCACTTTGCACCTCAGATTTAATGTTAGAGGATTGAACAATAATCAACTATCAGATTAATAATAAGTTAATAGTTGTTAAAAATAATTTCAAATTAATAATTAGTTAATAGTTAACAATTCACAAACTCATTTCAACCATTTTCCTGGTTTATCTTCGTATTAAGAGATGTTTTAGCAGCACTGAGATAAAAGAAGATATTTCACATGCATGGTATGAAAGCTCAAGAAGGCAAGTTGTCATGCTTTTAGATGCTTTTCTTTTCACGAAACCCTCCTGTAGTTCCATTTGTACATGACAATATTCATCTGCAATTACGGGATTGGCTGACTATCAGAAAATGTCTTTCACCGTCAATAAGTATCACATAGAATATAGTTACTTTATTTTGTATGTGTGTTCTTTTTCTCGAAGATCATTGATAACTTTTTGCAGCATGAAGGAATTTTATGTCGTTTTGGGCAGCATGTACCTTTTGGGGTCTTTTGGGGAATTTTATGAGAGAAGTCAGATAAGTTTCTAGAGATTTTTTTTATATCCTCCAACCTTCATATTATGGTGTTGTGATCCAGGTGTATCGAGTCTGAAAATTTATGAAACGTGGTCCCTAGAGGAAGAGTGAAGGTTGGAGCCTTCAGGAGGCCGATGCCTACATACTGGTAAACATATCAGCCAGTACAAGAGCCAGGGGCTTGGAGATCCCTTCCAGTAGCAGCTAGAAAATGAGAGAGGGTTATAGCCTTTTGTAGGCTAGTGCCTACGTACTAGTAAATATATCGGCTAGTACAAGAGCGAGGGGGTTGTAGCTCCCTTCTAGTAGTAGTTGAAGAATGAGAGAAGGTTGTAGCCTTCTACAGGTGGGTGCCTGCATACTAGTATGAGTCTATGCCAGTACAAGATTGTAAATAGGTTTTTCTTATATTAAAAGGAAGACAACACCAGGTGGTTTTTGTCTCTCATTGGATTTCCACCTTATATCTTGGTGTTCATGTGTGTGATGATCTATTATATTTTTACTAGACCTGGTTACTGTTTATATGGTTAATCAAGTTCTAATGCACTGATTATAGATCAGCATATGATGAATTAACTGAATCATAAGTTTGTTGGATATACGCTATGAACATTTGCTACTCTTATTTCCTTTTTCGCTACAGCTCTCGAAGACAAAAGTGAAATTGAAAAATGAGAATTTTCAAATTTATTACTTTCTATTTCCTTTCCCATATATGTTATTTGTATTCATACATCCTATGTCCACACATCACAAACCTACCGCCAAATAAAAAATCCCTGGGACAAACTAAGAACCATGGGTTTTCATAAGTACTTCATGGAATTTCATGGAACTCACATAACTTGATTTTTTGTTTTGTTTTTTTTTTTTTTAATATGAGTTTAGATCACTTATATAATTATAAAGTTAAAGTTTTTATGATTCATAATAAGTTTATAAAAACAGATTTTGGCCATAATCTTATCAAAATTTATTTGTCCATGCGTTTTGAACCAGCAAGTGTGGTTCATTGTCAGGACAAAATGAGGAACCAGATCATAGCAAAATATTAAATAGAGAAACTCCTCATTCAAATGGCTAGAAAGAAGCAACTAATTTGGACCACAGGAAACGACTACAATTCACTGAACTACAACTAAATTTGACTAGATCAAGGGTATGGAAAGTTTACTAATAAATTGATTAGTAAATTTGTTATATTTAATTATTTTGATTAAATTTCATATGTATACCGTTAATAATTATTAAAAAAATCTTTTCAATTTCAAACTAAATAAATTATATGTGAAAACTTTTGTTATGGGATTGAGAATTATTGATTAAATAATTAGTTAGTTGAATTTAATTGATATGCATTATCTTCTTATCAATGGTGGGAGAAATTTAATAATTAGTTAGTTAATTTGTTAGAATTAATAAATTTGATTCAATTTTATATGTAACTCAATATAACAATTTATTTTATTTATTTATTTTTTCCAACGTTTTTAATTTATTAAGGATATAAATTTATATCATTTAATTTCTTTTTTTAATTAATTAATTTTTATATCTAATAATTTTGATTCAATTGTATATGTAATTATATTAAAAAAATCATTTTTCAATTTAATTGAGACTCAATGTATTTAATCTATAAATTTATGGTATTTAATTTCGTTTACTTAGTTAATTCTTTTTAGATTTAGTAATTTTGATTCAATTTGATATGTGTAAACTTTTGTTAAGAAATAAATTCATGTAAAATTAAAGTTTAATGATTAAATAATTAGTTAGTATAATTTAATGGTTAACTCTTTTTTCAAGTATATTTATTTAAATTGATATGCGGGATCACCTTTTTAATTCACATTATAAAAAATATATATAAATGTTTAATAAATTACCAAAGATTATTTGTTTACTAATAATATTTGATTTCTTTTAATGGTAACGGAAACCGATAGACAAACATTTATTCGCCCCCACTGGGTCTTGGCTTAGATGTATTTTCCATTGATAGATTTTACAAGAAGATATTAACACACCTTGATCGGACTTGCAGTCTCAACGGTAGTAGAAAATGCTGGCTCTTGGCCCACAATTTTGCATAACTTGTTAACAAAATTATGGCTTTCTATCAACGGTGAGTCAAAACTTGTGTTTTTCTCTCATCTTATGCGTGACTAATCCATTATGTAATAAGTTAAGAATTCTCTAAATTGATTTTTCAAAAATTGAAATTGCAATCTAAATAATGTATAAATCCTATTGTGTAATTCTGTCCATCTTATTTCTATTTATCTCTTGGTTCAGAGTTCTAATCGCTATGAATCCAACTGTTACCATTATTCGCTTTATAGTTATCTCTTACCATTTTTTCCGTTTTCCTTTGATAGTCACAGTTATGAATATTTATCCAGGCAGAATCATCAAAGTAACTGTTTTGAGGTTCTTGTGATTAGAATTTATATAGTGAGCTTAAAATATCATTTATGGTGTTTGTTTTAGTATGGTGATTTTTTTTTTTTCTTTCTCGTTCACGGATACCCATGGTCAGTGGGTCTGCTACGTCCAGGATTGAACAACGCTAGGGTGGACCCCACCCGAAGGGGTCACACCCCTCGGCCTAACAATGCTAGGGTGGACCCCACCCGAAGGGGTCACACCCGTCGGCCTATTTACTGACCTGATCCCAAGAGCTTTCTAGTTTCGACCCTGTGACCTCCCATTGGCGAGACCCGGCTTGACAGATTAAGCTAATCTTTGGGGCTTGTTTTACTATGGTGATGTTTCTAATTCGTAAATAAATTCATAGTGTTTTTTTTTACTGTGGTGATGCTTCTAATTCTTAAATGAATTCATATAGAGGACTAGAATATTTTAAAGTTTAAATAGATTTATATTGAAAATATAAATCATATCTCGAAAATGATCCACTTAAAATATTCAAAATTTTAAAAAACAAAAACAAACA
This sequence comes from Pinus taeda, assembly GCA_000404065.3. NCBI lineage: Eukaryota > Viridiplantae > Streptophyta > Pinopsida > Pinales > Pinaceae > Pinus > Pinus taeda. The sequence goes on along the minus strand of APFE030557760.1, from coordinate 186,753 downwards.
TTATAAATTATATTCCAAGCTTAATCTATTTAAAATGGTAGTAATAGTAATTCTTATGAATTATATTCCAAAATTAATTAATTTAAAATGATACTAATAGTAATTCAATGCACTAATCTTGCATTTAATCTATTTAGATCCACTTAAAAAAATTGAAATCTTAAAAAACAAAATCTGAAAAAACTGATTATGAAGAAGCCTCCCAAACCATCCAGACACACATGCTCAACATGACTAACGAACGGTGTAAACGCCAAGCGCGACACTTGTGATTGATCGTTGATTGACCGTGACAACACTTGTGTGACAGTGAGTGTGAGTCCATGTGTAAGTGTGACAGATGCTTTCATAGCGAACACAACATGTACACACGAAGCGAAGACCTTGAGCATGACCAGAACATGGTCGCAAGCATGACTTCGATACCAACATGCAAAAACTTGGATGAAATGAAGAAGCAAGGCAGATGCAAAGACTCACATGGGCTCACAGAGTGAACCCGAGTGTGTGTAGTCATCAACTAAAACTCTCAAGGGAGGCTCTGAAATTTGGTGCAGGCCAAAATTTTGGAGGGTGGTTGTAGCCGCTACAACACTTGGTGACACTCTAGTAGAACTCTAGCTTCTCTGTTTTGGTTCATTGATATCACAAGGCCTTGGTCTCTCGGGGAGTATTGAATCGCTACGTAGGTTACTTCATCTTCCCCACTTACCCCATGGGCATACATGGTTTGCCTTTTTCCAACTCAGCTGAACAGAATCAAAAGTTCATCTTCATCATAATGTGTCGAATCCAGGAAGGGTAGTTTAGCTCGTGAGTTGAAAATTTTCAAAATATAAGTTTTCATCTCTGGTGTTGCTCCGTTGCTAACAGGCCTGAACAATACCCCAACGGAGTCACGCAGGAACACACACATTGCTCCACTACTAGCGAGCCTAGTCAGTGCCCTGGTGGAATTGCGTGCTTCACCTCTCTGTGCAGGAAGCCTTTCTCCTCTTTCGCCTTTGTATTTTTCAAGGGGATTGTGCATTGGCACTTATTTATGTTTGGGGCAGAAGAGGGATCCTGACTTATTGAGAGCGGAAAAGGTTGTTGCTTCAGAGAAGCATGTAAGACCTCTGACATAGGTTTGCTCGTTTAGATTTCCCCTTCTCTGTTTCTACTAGTTGGATGAGCTTGAATACATAGAGCAAAAGGCCGAGTACAGGCATGGGGCTTCCCATGGTGGACACAGGGCCATGGTTGGACCAAAAATTCCCTTGTAGACAGTTCATATTTTTCGTCAAGACTTCATCGGCCAAAGGTTATAACCAAGCACAGAGAAGATGGACACAAGACTGGACAAGTGCTGCAGTGTCACAAGCCTCTTCAAGTTTTAGCCACATACTCTATTAAAAAACCAGAACGTAGTGGTTGGCAACACTTATTTATGGAAATAAAAATAGTAATATATCAAACAAATCAAACAAATCTAAACAAAAATAGTAAGCATAAAAACAAAGTAAAAACAAAGTTATTAGGCAAAGCAAATGAAATGAAAACCACAAGCAGCAAGCAGACTATGTACCTGACATGGGGCGCAGCTTGGCCTACTAGGGGTGATGCTTAAGATGTTGGTTGTTGACAGGAAGGTTGTCAATCCTCCCGTCAAGTGATGACATATGGTACGTGTGCGGGCCAAGCTTCTCGTGGACCAGCATAAGACTATCAGGTTCCACTACCCAAATCTAGCGGTATCCCAAAAGATCTTTAGGTCATGATGATATTGTTGCTTCAGACATTGTGTGCAACATAAGCTCTGATGATGTCACAGAGTAGTTGTTTTTATTCTGAGAGTGGTTCAAGTTTTTGAAATCGATGCATAAGCGAATTTACCCATATTTATTACGTGTAGAACTTAAATTAGAAACCCATGTATGGTGACGAACTTTGTAAGTAACCCAAACACCCAACAACTTTGCCAATTCTTTCTGTATAAGGAGTTCAAACCACATATGTGTTTTACCTGACCTTTGCTGCAATGGTTTGGCTCCTCCTTTACTTGGAATCTCGTGTTGGGTTGTTTGCATGTCGTATGTACTCAGGTCGTCATTTTCCCACGTGGACACATCCTAGTACTGTTTTATCAAGTGGTCAAAATCTGACCACTGTTGCAGCGTGCAGTTTGTATCGAGACTAACTATCTTTCGATCATGATTGGTACCCAGGTTTCTTTGTTCGTTCGTAGTGGTGGGCTTGTGTGCAATGTTGTTTCTTTGACCTTGACTGAAGTTCTGCAAATCATAGAGCTTGTTGAGAGAGACCAACCCCTTGGGGATGGGGTTGCCTTTCTTGCCCTTAGTTGCAGTTTTCATAGGCTAGTCATGCTTACCTTCATTACTTGTTATGTCCTTGAAAGTATCAACATTGTTCGTGGAGTGTAGTATCACTTTGAGTGGGACCACGTTGAGGCTGATGGTCCTTTGTAAGCCCAACATGAGTGCTTCATGCTCAGCGATGTTTTTTGTGCATTCGAATTTCAAGCAGTTTCAAATCATGCATTTTCTATTGTTTTGGGTGACTGAGATATACCCGATCCTTGAGCCGTCATTTGTCTTTTATTCATCAAAATCCATGGCCCATAGGTTGTTTATACATGGACCGTTTGACATGCTTGTACTACTGCTACTACTGTTGCTGCTACTATGGATACTATTGGTATAATGAACTATACAAGTTTCATTACCATCAGTTGGGCAAGGAAGGAGTCCTAATTGTGCATCTGGTGGGGTTGGAGCTGACCATGTAGGATAACACTCCAGTGTTGTCTCAAGGAGGTAATTGCCAAACATGAGTTCTGCAAAGGCCAATGGTTCATTCTCACTGTTAGGGGAGTGAGATTATGTTTCATATACCTCTATGATGACACCCAGATTTGGTTGCATTTTCCCTTGTACAGAAGCCACATGTGAGACCAGTCTGTGGAAAAATATATGTCTAGCTTGTTGGACGAGTCTCTGCTGAGTAGTAGACCATATGCTTCTGGTATGTCCACAACAACTATGTTGATGCATTGGTGGACTCGACTGTCATGAGACAGTCGAATGATCATGTCTTATGGTTCACCTGTGGTTGGTACCGATGTTCGATCAAGCTGGATGATTCGCACAGATGTCTCGCTCCATCGTACATTGATCTTCATAGCAATGGAGAGTGGCATGACGTTGGCTGTCGCGCTAGAATCAACCGAGAAGTTGTGAACATTGTAGTTAAAAACTTCAAATGAAATTAGGAATGGAGGGCAACCTGAGTTTTCTTCTTCCATCTGGAGTGCGTTAAGAATAGTGGATAATGATCCGAGAGGTGTACTTTCTCCCTTGTTGGTAGGGGTTACGCTGTCCATTGTTGTTTGTCCCAATGCACACCACAAGGTGTCTCCTTGACTCTCGATCTTAGCTAACTCGAACAAACTAATGTTCACCGGAGATTTCTTTGTGTCATCTACAATGTTGTAGTCCAGAGGTGGTAGTCTCACTGATGTGTCCGGGGTAGGATTTATGTTCGTGTTCTCTGGTGGAGTGTTCTACAGTTTCCTGCTCATGGAGGTACTCTTGTCTACTACTGTCTTCCCGAATTTGTTCTGTATTTTCTGCTTTGGGGCAAATGGTGGGTCAACCTTCCTCAATAGCAGTCTCACCTTTTCTTGTGCTTCCCTAAGTGTAAGGGGAGCCCCTTTAATCCTAAGATTGTAATGATCATTTTTCTTTTGGGCTGCTTCTCGCTATTCATCTTCGAAATTACTTGCAAGCACTAATACGCGTTCACCACATGCCCAAAACTTGATCCTTCATCAGGTGAAACCTCTTCATCATCATCAATGTCTTCTAGTTTCTCCTCCATATTTCTTTCCACATCAAGTGTATGATTGCAGAAAGATATTGTGACTTGATTTTAGTCCAAACAAGAGCTCTCGGGATGATGTTCTTCATGGAAATAATAGAACTTAGGATCTACACACTGTTCGATCTAGAACAGAGGCTTCTGCGCAATTTTTGGAGTGAAACAATTGCTGCCTGATGAGCTGTTTGCTTGTCTTTGTTTGGGCAGATGGTTGATTGCAAATGTGTTTGTTTTCCGTTTTTTGAGCTCGAACACTTATGTAGTCATGTTCGTGACATGGCGAGTGAGGGTCTCAATATCAGTTGCTTCCTTACCTCTACCCTTGCTCGCCATTGCTTGGGACTTCCTGCTCGCATCCTTAGAGCCCTTCACTGATTCATCATCCTTGATGACTCCAATTGCACGCAGGTCTTTCGCAACAGTGATAGCCTCTTCGCATTTTTCTAAGAGTGCTGGTTTCGCAGCTCACTTGACGAACTGCGCAATGCTAGCTGACAGTGGATACGTGTAGTAATCAGCCGTGATGGAGTCATCAGGGTTAGTGTCTGTTGCATACTTGTTCAATATGCATGTAAACCTCTCATTGAAGTCTTTCACCTTCTCTTTTCCCTCCATCTTGAAGCTTCCCAATTCTTTGAGTAGCATGGTTGGGGTCTTTTCATTAGAAAACTTTTCAAGGAACATGTGCTTGAATGTACCCTAGTTTTGTATAGAGTGTTATGGAAGGCTGTGATACCATGCAGTTGCACGATCTTCTAAGGTACATGGGAACAATATACATGTTTCATCGTCACACCGTACCTCAAGGGTTTGCAACTATATGTAGAAGTTTTCTAAGTGGTCTTCTACCTTCATCATGTTGTCAGGGTTAAACTTGATGTTCACTCTCTCTGCTCACTTGGACATATTGTGCATAATACCTAGGAGAGCTAATGGTCCCTGAGTCATCCATTCCAATTTTGGGTCAGCGATCTCTTCTTCTTCCTTGTCCTCTTCCACTCTTTTAGAATTGGATGGTTCTAGCTCTGAGTCTGTTGGTTCCTCTCCACCTCTGCCTCCTCCACTACCTTCCCCTTCGCCTCCTATACTGGATTTCGATCCCAAGATCACATGAGTGTCTTGTTCACCTTGCCAGAAAACTAGAGGTTCCTATCCATCTTCAATAGCTTCTTGTAGACCTTCAAGTGTGGCAAGGACTTCTTCTTCCATCGATGATACAAAAACTCTTGTTGTGGCTTTTGGCTTTCTTGATGCGTATGGAAGATGTTTTATGCCTGGGATCATTCTAATTGATTTCACGAACTGGCGAGTGATGGGATGCATGGAGGGAAGGTGTTGATACATAATCTCGTGTTCAATCCTGGGAGGTGAGGAGTAACCAACTAGAGAGTTGCGTGTAGGTGAGAGGGAGTGCGAGTCACTGCCTTGAGCAGATGGTTGATAACTGGCTTCCATCCTTCTAGCACCAGAAATGTTAACGGTGTTGGACCCTCCAACATTCAGGGGATCACCCCAGTATGACGTCCCAACTAGACCTCACATCGTTTGCTATGGGAGTCCCATCCAGTATGATGGCCTGATTTTCATTGTCTTAAGGATTTGCCTCAACTCTTGCTTGTCAGCATAGGAGAGTGGTCTTCTTTGTCTTCGAGAAGTGATGTTCACGTGCCTGGTGATTGCTAGTGTTACTTGTGTCAATGGTTCTTTCACTATGGAGGGATATGGTGAGAGTGAGTCCCAATTTGGTTGGGAGGAAGCTCCAACTCTGCTAGGAACATAAAACACAATAGGACGTTCATATCTTCTGGAGGATCAGTCCACACAGATGCGAAAGTCACAACACACAAGGGAAGATAACACATACAACACTCAGCAGATGCACTGCACAAGTGCAATGCTTGTTACAACAAGATTTATGAGAAAGGTTTGTCTGTTGTCCAAGGAGAGAGCCACCATGGGCGAGACAACGTTAACAACATATACAACACATTTTCATTAACAGATTATGCATTACAACAAGTGAAATAATTTCAAGTGTTCAACACAATTTAAAGCAACATGCATTACAAGTGTTCAAGATTAGTCTTACAACAGTTACAATACATGTGTGAAAACATGTTGGCATGTTAGCAGGCTTCTGAATTAAGCGAAAATTCCAAGACACATCATTACACCATACATCACTAACCCCATGTGTGGGGCATTGGATCCACTACTTACTCCTCAAAGAAAAAATGACAGACTCTCTTGGCTATGTGGGAGGAGCTAAGGTTAAAATTCCTTTGCATGTACAAATGAGGGGGTATTTATAGCCAAGAGCAAAACTGACCCTTGTGGTTGTTCAACTACCCTCATGACTATTTGACTTCCATGACTTTTCGACTTTATATGACTCTTTGTACAAAAAGCAGGTCTCTTGGACTTCCACATTACATTACATGGATTGAAAACATGGCCCACAGTAGAGATGTGGACGACATGACTCATGACACAACATGACATGACAGAGTTGGTACATTCATGCTGCTGCTGGAGTGCATGTCGAGCTACAGTGTTGTTGGGTGATGGATGTCTTCATGGTGTGTCACAGCTTCACCTCCGCATGGCAAAGTGCACGAAGTCTTCAATGGTTGTTGGTATGCTTGATGTTGCTTTGGCACATTGATCCTTACTTGTATGTTGGAAGTCTTGACAGGTTCGTCCGTTCATGAAAGTTGCAAGTTCATCCGTTCATCCGTCTATGACCACATATTTCATGTTTGCTGATCCATCCATCCACGAACACATCTATGCATGATCATCCATTCACGAGCACCTCTCTTTGCATGCATCGTTCATTCATCCATTGGTGAACCTATCCTTTTGCATGTGCTCTCTTCGTTCATCCCATTCGTTGTCGCACCATGTTTGTTGGTGTACCTATACCTGTAGAAATTTTGAATAATATGGCACTTATTCACAGAGATTTTCCTGATTATACACTATTTGCGGAATCATGCATAATACATAACCTCCTCTACGTTGATCATCAATTTTGCGGAATTAAGAAACAATCGCATGCGCACATTGAAACATCAATCACACATATCAACATAGTATGTAATGGGGAAAGAATACAACTGAAAACCACGAACTATCTGTATATTATAATGATAGAGAACATGTAACAATACATAGTACAATACTCCTCGCAAGTACTCAGTACTATCTCCACCTGTTACACATAAACTAGCTCAGATCTGAACAAGTCACAGGTTCAAATCTCCTCCATTGTTTGCCTGCCTCCACTGCGCGATCCCTGCTAAGAATAGATCTTATCCAAGTTTGTATTCCCTTGGCTTGTACTGCGCAATCCTCATTGGAAATCTCAATCCATGATTGTGCAAATCTCATGCATAGCTATAGTCACAACTGATAGTAGACTCACCCTTTCACCCACCTCTAAAACTTGTCTCCACTGAACTGTCCATGCACTGAGTTAACTGATGTATTATTTAGTTGATTTATGAGTTAATAATTAGTGAATTAATTAGTAATTAATTCACACCACTCATCACTAGTGTATTTGTCAGTTAGACTAGATACAACTAGTTCAACTAAGTCAAACTGAACACAACTCCATCAACTCTTCAATCAACTCCACCAAACTCAATCACTTGAGTTCTAA
>APFE030557760.1:138520-171806 GCA_000404065.3 Pinus taeda | reverse complement strand
ATCTATTTTTACCAACATGACCAATCATCCATAAATAGCATCCTGCAACTCATAGACCATGATCCATATGTCTAAAAATAGACTTTGCACCAAAAATATCCTGCGGGCCCACTTAGTGAAAGCGACTTCTTTTCACTAAGATCCATCATCTTGTTGCTTTTTCAACAGTACCTACAGTCACTCATGACGAGGCGATATCAAATCCAAAATCCTCCTAGTCTATCATGACACATGATCATTTTGGATGCAGGTGACCGGGAGAGGCAGTAAGGTTGCAAGGCAGGATGATGGCTTTGGGCACTACTGATGAAAACTGCGCAAGAGTCATTGGAAGATGAATATGGGTAATCTGAACTGACAGTGACTGTCTGCGAGGTCTGGCTTGGCTAGAAAGAAAAACCGCGCAAATTTTGGGAGGAATCGTCTCGTCTACAAGAAGGCAAGGCAAACAAAATCTGCACATTTTTTGGAATGAGTGGGTAGTGGGGGATAGAAAGCAAAATTTGTGTGATTTCTTGGAGGAACAGGTCGGGCTACAGGGAGGATTAGTAGACAGGATTTGAGAAATTTCCAAGGGAATGCGTTGGGAACTTAGTAGCCAAAACTACGCAATTCCTGGAGGGAACTGCAACTAGCTTCTGGATCACTCGCAACAGAAACTGTGCAATTCATGAAGGAGACTGGCAGTTAACTGTCGGGAGCTTGGTAGTAGAAACTGCGCAATTCCTGGAGGGAACTGGCAGGTTGCTGCTGGGAGCTGCTCACGAGAGAAACTGCACTAAGGCTGGGAGGTCGGCTTGCTAATAATATCTACCCAATTTCTGAGCAGATTGGACTGCTGGGAAGCAAAGGGCATACTCATGAAAACTGCACAATTTTCTAGATGAGCATTCGGTCCACTATTGGGAGGACTAGTTGGAAAAACTGGGTAATTTTCTGAGGGAGACGTGGATGAGAACTAGGTGTTTATCCGACCTGGCTACACAATTTTCCCAGCTAACAGAGCAAGCAAGGTTTGCATCCTCTGCGCAATTTTTGAGGGGAATGAGTCTCAGGGTGGCTCCCAGGTCAAATCCTTTGTTTGACAAGCTGGAAGTTGATTGATTTCTTGCAAGCAACGTAGCTTGAAATGATTTTCTTGGTGCTTCTACATTATTTTGGGTGACAGTCGATTGAGTCGATGGTGGGTGATGGTTTGGCTATCAAAGGGGAGCCCGATCTTCAAAAATTCAACAAAATGACTAAGCGTGTAAATGAGTGAAAGATGCACATGTGATCTTGTAAACACACACCAACATGACTTGATGACGAGGCAACCCAAACCATCTAGACACATGCTCAACATGACAGACCAACGGTGTGAGCGACAAGCGCAACACTTGTGATTGGTCGTTGATCAACTGTGATGACGCTTGTGCGATAGTGAGTGTGACTCCAAGTGTAAGTGTGACAGATGCTTTCATAGTGAACATAACATGTACACACGAAGCAAAGACCTTGAGCATGACTAGAACATGGTCGCAAGCATGACTTCGATACCAACATGAAAAAACCTGGATGAAATGAGCAAGCAAGGTGGATGCAGAGACTCACACGGGCTCATGGAGTGAACCTGAGTGTGTGTAGTCATCAAGTGAAACTCTCAAGGGAAGCTCAAAAATTAGGTGCAGGCCAAAATTTTGGAGGGTTTTTGTAGCCACTGCAACACCCTCTTAAGTTGGTTATTCAATGATTATGGATTAGGGAAATAAGGTAGAACCATTAGAAGTTAAATTTATTTATTGTCTAATTAAGATAACTTATGAAACCAAGCCCTACTAGAAGGGTTCCCTCTAAGGTGAAATCTTTCAACCATCAGACCAACAATGGAATGAAATAAAATAAAAAATCATGTTGAGAACCTCTAGGGTATGGCCTAACAAGTAGATTTAATGCTTGGCTCAGAGCAAAAAGGGAGAAGTGAGAAAAATTACTTTAGATGTCTCCTTCCAAGTGACAAAGTTGACTTTCAATGGATTGATGCTAATATCCTTATATTTTGATATAATTAGAACAATGTTTCCTTTGAAATTATGTAGAATAGCCAAGGAAAAGAGACTTTGAGGTTTATAGTGAAGGTTCATGAAATTTATATTATGACAAAATGATCTCAACAAGTCACAATAATTTTGGAGGAGAGTGAGATCTCTATCTATAAAAAAAGATCTCAACATCCCTCCCCCTTTTTCTCCTTATCAAATCTCTAGGAAACTTCAAAATAATTTGACTTATCATTAAAAATAGATCTCAATACTAAGTCATTATAAACTAATTTGATTTAAATTATTTAAAACCATTAAAGAAGGTTGACATACAACTTGGAGAGGCTTGAGTTACTTGAACAAGGGGTCAATATGCTTTGAAGTCCAACATTACCTTGATATTTATGGCTTTAATTGACTTGGAGGAAAATTCGACAACCAAAGGAACCCTAATGTCTTCAATAATAGCTTAATGTTCACTTGGAATCGAATTTTGACCCGTAGCGGCTACATAAAATGTGGATGGTTCCTTCTTTTGGCCCAACCTTAGCTTCATTTCATGATTTAAGGATTCTTTTGTGGTCCAAAAGTCTTTGATACACTAGGATTTTTTTTTAAACACTTCCACGTCACTTGAGTGATTTCCACATCACCCAAAATTATCACCATAATTAACATAGGATAATTCATCCCCCACTCATGATGAAATAATTCTTGAAAATACACCTTAAAGAAGGAATTTTAGGTGCTTTGACTTGGAGATGACTTGCCTTACCTAGGAGAGTGCAATGAACATCCTTCCTTACCTTTGATAATTTGACATGCTGGCTTGTGGATTGAAAAATCATTGTGAATTGTGATATTTTGATGAAAAATTATGGGCATAGCCAAAGAGGTGTGCATACGTAAGGAAAATGATCCATGTGGGGAATAAAAGATAGGTGCACTAAGACAATGATGAGATGGGTGTTTCCAACCTTACATGGTGTGGTCACCTTTATAGGGCTAATAAAACATGTGTTCCAATAAGCCATGTGTCCTAATAGATCCACCTTTGTGATGCGCAAATATTATCTCAAGACATAGGAATTTCCATCAAGGTAGGGAGTTACCACCCACTAGGGAGGTGTTAGTAGGGTCATAGAACCAAGCACCATGCACATGAGATTAGGAGGACTAATCATGATTTTCCACATAGAGGGAACTAGGATGCACTTTTACAGCTCATTCCACATGATTTATAGAGCTCTAAGATTTCATATGTGTCAGCTTACATATGGCATGGTCTTGTTTCAAAACAAATTGCGTACCCTTGCTAAAAATGGGATAACAACTCCAAAACAAAATAGTATATAAAGGGAGACATACTTAAATATAGTACCTCTTCATGTTGTAGGTTCAACCCTACCCTCTTAATCCATAAAAACCTTGTTGGTACAAACACAATTTTTCTAACTCTACGTTATCATAACACAACTCCATCAACCATACTAGGTCCCACAAACTATTTTCTCATGAGCTACAAAGCCACTTCTTTTATAATCCATTTAAAGTATCATCCTCCCAAGATTTCTCTTTTTTCTGTCCAAGGGAAAATTTGGTGGTGAATTTATAAGTATTCAAAACAAGGTAAAAGTGAGAGTTACCCATATACCCAAGTTAACTTTTGAGGTTATATCACAATTCTTTTCCCATTTCTCAAGCTCTGTGGGCATTAGGAATAGATAGTCACCTTCACTGGGACATGAAACCTTCTCAAATTTCTACTTGTAATAGATTAGACCATCCAAAAAACTAATAAACCTATAACATCATCATCATAGCAGCTATAAATCATGTTGTACATCTATACATCATAACAAAATATGAATGTATGATTAATATCAATCTTAACAACTCATCCAACATGTATTTATATCATAAACTATATAAAAAAATCTCCTAACTTTAATATAGATAATAACAAGACATTCCTTATATATATATACATATACATCAATTAAAAAAAAATACCCAACATTAACAAATCATATAAATATAATGATAATTCATATAATATAAATATAATGATAATTCATATAATATAAAATATCTCAAACATAAACATAATCACATTCATATAACATACCATATCTATCTAATAAAACATGCATATCATAACTAGACACATAGACATAATCATAATTCATATGGCATTAAATATTATCTAACAAAACAATAAATCAATATCTACAACATAAACACATTAATATATATACTATTACTAAAATTACATAGCTATTAGTAAAAACATTTAATGTTAATTACTGATGAAACATTGGAGGTTTTTGTCGCTCCAATCCTTTGTAGCTGTGTAGATCTATCAACATATTAAGGATTAAGCGCATGATAAACTAGAAAGGAAAATATATATATAAAAAAAGCAGGCAAGGGATTACCTCCAGAATTATAAAACACAGTCAAACGAAAGAATATTCAACCCAAGGAAATATATCACTGGTTATGATAGTCGAATTCTAGACAGCCAATAACGAAGGGAAGATCAACGATCATCCAAAGAGATCATACACATAACCGTTGGCCAAAAATACCGAGTCCATCACAATCAACTAGAACCCTACTTGCTGAATATCTGTGATGCAATAAGGGAGTGTTCCAATATATTATAAAAATCGTCCTGAGCAGCGAGAAGTTTCAGCTTTATCTGACTTCATGATTAAAAACTTTGTATACTCCAAAAATGCATATTTACAATAATTCTACTTTGCAAAAACATAAGCAAAAGAACGAAAACAAACTATGTTAAAAAAGCAAAGGGTGGAATTTTTATTGTAACATGATGTGAACACCCGCACAAATTTATTTTAAATATAGATTATTAGTTTTATAATGATTGAGTATATATTATTTAAATGTTTTGTATAATTAATTTTTTAGATTTTTAAAATTTAATATTTTATTTTATATAAGCAAAATTTTAATTTTGATAACACATGTACTTATTACAGAATAAGTTTCTCTCCTCAATAATACTTATTCTCTCCTCAATAATACTAATAAACCTTTATGATCAATGATACTAATAATGTGTACGAAGAAATAAGTCTTTCCCCTCAATAATACTAATAAACCTTTATGATCAATGATACTAATAATGTGTACGAACAAATAGATAAGAATTTAAGTACCAAATACCATTGTCCACCACTGGGATATATCAATAAGATTCCTACTTGCAGTGAAAGAAATTCACCAGCAGATCAGCAGATCTGAATTTATGATTGAATCCATACACCCTTTGACAAAGTAAATGTATGTGATGTGATGGTGTAATACTTTACTTCGAGTTCAAACTTTGCATCTAATTTTAGGCAACACAGATGCTATAGATTTGACAAATAATAGTTATGCTGCATTCCATATCTGTTCTATTAATAGATCTGGGATTTGATCATATTGTCCCGACATAAAAGGAGAACTTGCCCCCACAAAGCAACCACAGAATCAGAAGCAAACCCCTCGTGTGGGTTTGACTATTATTTATGGTTCACTTGATTTGGGTAGAGGCGAATCACTGAGGAAATGCTTGAACACTGCGAGAGCAGGTTTAGGAGTGAACATTGGCACCTGATGTCCTGCTCCTCGGACCGTGAGAAACCTAAGCCCCTCATAACCAATGGTCCATCCTCCCACCTGTGGTCAGTCATCTTAACCACAGTTAAAATCCGTGCAAGATATATTGCAAGAAAATTAGAGTTCGCAGAAAGGTAGGGCCTTGTAATTACCTGCTGGCTGTTATACCAAGCACTCCATTCATCTTTTATCTTAAGCCCAAGGGCATTTAGGCTGTACCGTGTTGAAGTTACAGGAACACACCCGTCGGTGTCACCACTGCAAAAGATTCATTCAATTCGATCTAGGGTTAAGAAAAAGTCATTTTGGTTTATTATATATTTTAATATAAATTTTAATTGTTCTGTTTTTTAATTAAAAAATAAAATGTGTGCATATCTAATCCAAGTAATGGAAAGCTCTTTTACCGGTTAATTTTAGAAATGCTTAAAATACAGAGAGTTTAATACGTACCTATACACCCATATTCTTAAACCAGCCTTGATAAGCTTCCGGAAAATAGGCAGAATAGAGGAAGCAGAGTCATTCCAGTTGTCGAAAACTACGTTACTGTATATGTATGAAGAAAATTCCATTAGAATGAAAGTTATAATAATAATAATAATAACAAAAGGCAATTACGGTTTAAAATTATTTTTATTAGAAACAAAAGGCAAGAGTGTGTACAATTCTATTGTTACCTGCAGAGTGCCCACGGGTAAGGAATTTGGGTTGTATTTGCATGCAAGGCATTCTGCACATCAGCTCTGTTGAAATATACGCCTACATATAGTTCGCCGCAGGGATCATAACCATAACGTAACTTAGGCCACGGCGCCTACGTTGAAGAAAGTCACCATGCATGCATGCATATAATTAGATGAGAAGTGGCAATGAATTAAGTGAAGCATGAACAATGAAGGACCTTCATCCTTACCACAGAAATGTAATGAAAAGCCGTGTGTTACGTACATGTTTTGGAAGGAAATTTGAAGATTGCTGCTGCAAACAGACAGACGTGTACAAATTGTAAATACTGATATCCGCGTACGCTGCAGACAATCCATTATCGCACAATGTCTGGTTGCCTGTCTTTGAATTGCACGAGTCCTTTAGGCTGTGGTACGCTTCGTCTGAAATAACTGCGTGAGTCCATGCATAGTCTACCATACCATTGGTGTCATGATCATTATCTAGCACTGCATTTCCTACCTTCAATACCGAGTTACAGGAAATTTTGATCGAGAATTTGTTAAAGAGATTGATCGCGAAGAAAAACAATGTTGAAAGCATTAGGAAATATCAAACATCATGATATAATTATGTAAAGGAAAAAAACCAACATGTTTACCATGAAGCCTTTGAGATTAATGACATTGTCCTTGTTTGTGCAGTTGTTGCGATCAAATATCACCTCTGCAAGCTGCGGGACAAAATGTCCTGATACAGAATCACAAAGTCAGAAAATCCATTTTATTAGCTAACGTACAACCTCATCATGCAATTGTTATATTCAATATTTATATACTTGGAACTCTTTTCAAATAAATTAAAGTAGAGATCATTGATGCTCTTTGCATTTGGAGATATGTATGGTAATGCTGAAGATATTTTAGCAAAATTAAAAAAATTAAAATTAATGTGTATTTATATATATGAGATTTTTCTATTTAATAATATGGAAATTTAGGTTCATCATAAATGAATGACATTTCTTTAATTTATCTAGTTTTTAACTTTTTTATTATGGCTTTGTAGCCATAGGCTAATCTTTTTTTCCAAAATAATTTTATACAACTTGGCTAAAATGTAGCTAATCATAATGGTCCTATAATTGGAAAGAATTCTTTAATCTCCACCTTTAAACATAGGCACAGTGAGAAGTTGCATCCACTGCTTAGAGAAGTCTTGCTTCAATGGGAAATTGAAGAGGTTGTACATGTAAGGGGTGAGGACAACTCTCTCATTTAGAATTAGAATTCTATAGCCTTCAATATCCTTATCTTTCCCATTAGATAGCTACATAAACTCCAAATGAATGTCTTCTAGCTAAATATACCATCCTCTATAAAGACATTCAAATTGGTATTGTTAAAATTAAGCATTTCATATAGATTTTTGACATAGGAATTACAGTTTTGGAAAGAAATTGGAATACTCTATAAAGACATTGAAATTGGTATTGTTAAAATTAGGCACTTCATATAGGTTTTTGAAATAGGATTTACAGTTCTTAAAGAAATTAAATTATTTTCTTTAATTTTAAGAATTGGCAATTTCCTACCCAAATTTTTTAAATTTAAAATTAAACTGGTTCTTACTATTTATATAATACTTTTTCTTTTCTTTTTTAATAAAATTTTTAATTAATTTTAAATTATTAAAATTTCAAATATATATTCAAAAAATCCCGCAATTGTTTTCTTAACCTGTCACAATTATTATTATATATGCTACAGGATTGATAATTTTATATATAACATGATAGAAAACTTGATAACAATTTTCAATATTATTATTTATAAGTTAAAAAATACATTAAAACATATTTGTAACAATATTTTATAAATTTATTTCCAATTTCAGAGTGATGTTAAAAAATAATTAAAGAAAAATACTTTATTTAAATAATTAAATTTTTTAAATATTAATTATTTTTATAAATAAATAAATCTATATTAACTCATTTAAAATATAAATATATATAAAATTTATAATTCAAATTCTCCAAATTACCTCCGTAACTCTCGCCTGTTATGTAAAACTCTCGAGACTTGTAGGCTGGAAACCTTTCCAACCAATTTAGCAAAAACACGTAATTGTCCTCCGCTGCAAGTTCAATTCAACGCTTTTACACATATGCTTAACACCTTCATGTGAATTGAAAGCAGCATTAATGTTACCTGTAATTGTGTCCCCGAGATTCTTCAATTCGGAGGATGTATTTGTATACGAAAAGCCAACTCCAACAGGTGACTCCAAGAATAACATGTTTGCCTCTGTCACAAAATAATCCAAACAATACCATATCGTAAGGCTTTTGACCAATTCACACGTCTTCATATCTTATCCTTTATTGTAATAAATTAAAATAAGTATCTCTTAATTGCACATATATTAGTAATATCATGAATTAAAAGTGATCAAATCTATGAATATGTAATCCTTTCTTATATTTAGCACTCTAAAAAGAGTTTCAATGTCTAGAAATTGATTTCCCTGGAGATATGATAGATTCCAAATTACAAGAAACTACACTACCTATTATATATTATATAATATATATATTATATATATATATATATATATATAAATAATAATATAGATTTCAATATTAAAATATATTATAAAAAACATATTTAAATATTTTATTAATTAAGATGTTAGTGAAATATTTTAATTTTATATTTATATTCATTATTATATATTAATATATATTTAAATGTCTTCCTATCAAACTTCATATTAAATTCGTATTAAAGAAAACTATTCCAACAAAAATATCATCAGTAAAAGTTGTCACTCTATCATATATTAATATGATTAGATATTAAAGATTTTTTAAGCTAATTATAGAGATAAAATGAGATAAGATAATTATTTTAATATTTTAATTAATTAACATTTAATACTTTGAAATATTTTAATTTAATTTGTTTTCCAATTCATTAATTAAATATTTTATGAAAATTACATATTTTAATTATATTTATTTTATAAATTTTTTAAAAAATTTGTCTTAACTTAGTATTTATATTCATAAAAAAGATATTTATTAAACAAAGATTTTATATATCATGATAATGATTAACATCCATTATGACAAATGTGGTCTATAGAACCCCAAGAAAAGAGAGTCTAAATGTCATTTTTCAAAATCCTGTGCTGCCATCAAGGAGCATGGAAAGAAGCATTCCAAGATTGTTATAGTTGGGCTCACTTAATAAGTCAAGAAAATTGGAGGTGTGTCTAATGATAAGGAATTGAGAGAGGATGTGGGCAAGAGCCGCACAAATTAAAAGGAAGTTCTTTTCATCTTCCACCTTCTTAGTATCACAAATCTAACAAATTCTATAGCCCCAAGGAGCCTTGGGAGTAGACCACGACGCGGTCTCACTCCTAATCTCATGAGAGTTAGTTCTAATCCTAGTGATATTCATTTTCTTCTTAGTGCTAGTCAACACAGAGAGATAATTCTGGCTATCAAGGGTGGGATTGATCACCTCCTTATAGTACCTTAGCTTCCTTTTACCCTCAGGCTCCTTTGCATCCTACATCTTGTCCTTAAACATGGAGGCAATAGTATCCTTGATATTATCCTTGCTTCCCATGATGATCTCCTCTGTTAGGTTGAGCCAAGACAATAGTGCTTGAGGTCTAGGTGGAGCTTTTGACTAAAGTTAGAAGCAATTTTTGGGAGCCTCTTGGATTCCATATTGTGAAGTTTTTTCTTATACAACAAATATCTAAACATAGCATCAAGAGGATAAGATAGAGAGTATTCCCCTTGATCTTGGGGTTATAGGTTATGAATTGCTTTTGGATAATGTCAATCTTTCTCCAACACTCCCTAGATATACTTCACCTGCAAACTTCACATCCTTATATATATATAAATTATTGACTACTTATATATAATTAAATATTAAATAATTTAATAATATTAATATTTAATTAATAATATTGGATTATTTATTTATTTATATATATATAAACCCATATCCTAATAATACATCCATCCAAAACCCATTCCTAATAAATACATACACTCCAACCACTTTTTATGTTTTGTTAAAAAATAAAATTTGTTATTTAGTATAACGATCATCTTGTTTCAATACAAAAGTCTTTAAAAAAAAAGAAAAAGATCTTCAGAAAATAAAAATAATAAAATAAAACAAAAATGTAGTTTGCTATGTGAAAAGTATTACTATGCTGGGTTGCTGCACTTCTATAACAAAGTCTCATTCCGAACATGCTTGGAAGTAGCGTAAGGCCGAAAGTTAAGTCCCTGACCAGCACTGTAAGTAATTGGAAGAGAAGGATGAGTAACCTTTATTCCAAGAATACTCGTTTAGGCGAAGCTGCGATGTATTCTTGTCTACCAAAAATGGCCCCAATTCCAGTGCTTCTCCGCCTCCGATTGATGAACAGCCTGGTCCTGAATTTCAATGTTATATATACAACACAGGCCGTTACTTCGTGACTATTCTTACTATGTTGCCATTAATACACCAAATTCGTATTTATGTTTGAAAAAAAAGAAAATTATATTTGTTAAATAAAGATTATATATATATATATATATGATGAGGATAATTAACTTCCATTAAGACTAATGTGGTCTATGAAGCTTCAAAAAAAGAGAGTCTAATTGTATTCTTCAAAATCTTGTTTCTGTGATCAAGCAATAGGGAAAGATGCATTCAAAGATCGCTATAGTTGGGCTCGCTTAATAAGTCAAGAAGATTGGATGTGTGACTGGTGATAGGGAATTGAAAGTGGATGCCTGAAAGAGCCGGACAATCTCAAAGGAAGTGATTTTCATCTTCCACCTTCTGGGTCGCTTAATAAGCCAAGAAGATTGGAGGTGTGGTTGGTGATAGGAAATTGAGAGTGGATGTGTGAAAGAGCTGGACAGTCTGTCTAAAAGCAAGTGATTATCATCTTCCACCTTCTTAGTATGACAAATCTAACAATTTCTATAGTCCCAAGGAGTCTTGGGAGTAAACCACCTTCCGATCTCACTTGGAAACTCCGAAGCTCATGAGAGTTAGTTCTAATCCTAGCATTTTCTTCTTAGTGCTAGTCAACATAGAGAGATAATTATGGTTATCAAGGGTGGGGTTGATCACCTCCTTATTCTTCTTAGTGCTAGTCAACATAGAGAGATAATTCTAGTTATCAAGGATGCCGTTGATCACCTCCTTATAGTACCTTAGCCCTCCTTATAGTACCTTAGCTTCCTTTTACCCTCCAGCTCCTTAGCATCCCACATCTTGGAGGTAATAGTATATCTGTTATTGTCCTTGCTTCCCATGATGATATCCTCTTTAATCCCCCAAAGGTTGAGCCAAAACTGATCCTGATGCCACTTAATCCCCCAAAGATTGAGCCAAAACTGAGCATCCTCATCCCACCTGCTCTTGAGGCACAGGTGGTGGTTTTGACTAAATTAGAAGCAATTTTTGGGAGCCTCTTGGATTCCATATTGTCAAGCTTTTTCTTATACATCAGATATCAAAATATAGCGGCACTTTTAATGGGGAACAGGGCAATTTTGATCAACGGAATAGGATTGGGAATATTTCCCTTGATCTTGAGGTTATAGGTTATGAATTGCTTTTAGATCATCTCAATCTTTTTTTACGACTCTCTAGATATACTGCACTCCAAACTTCACATCTTTGTGTGTATATATATATATATATATATATATTTTAACTATTCATATAATTAAATGTTAAAATTTTTATTTATTAATATTAATATTTTATTTATTTATTAATATTTTTATATAATAACAAAAGAATTAGGTATCTTCATGTAAAATAATATCCTAATAAATACACACCATCACACCATCTCTTATATGTTTTGTAAGAAAAATAAAGTATACATTAAATATTAACTATCATCTTTATTTCCATATAAAAGCTTTAAAAAAAAGGTAATAATAAAAAAATGATTTGCTATGTGAAAAGTGTTACTATGCTGGGCTGCTGCTATAACAAAGTCTCATTCAGAAATTGCTTGGAAGCACGCATGTAAGTTATAACCAGCACTCTGGTCGGTAGCGTAAGGCCTATAGTTAAGTCCCTGACCACTACTGTAAGTAATTGGAAGAGAAGATGAATAACCTTTATTCCAAGAATACTCGTTTCGGCGAAGCTGCGATGTATTCTTCTCTACCAAAAATGGCCCCAATTCCAGTGCCTCTCCGCCTCCCACTGATGAACAGCCTGGTCCTGAATTTCAATGTTATATATACAACACAGGCCGTTACTTCGTGACTATACTTACTATGTTGCCATTAACACACAAGAGCAAAATGCATGAGTTATTAATATATAGAAAGAGAGTTATTAATATAGAAAGAGAGTTATTAATATACCTCCAGTGAGCCAGAGAACAAGAGGCTTTTGCGACGCGTTTTGAGTGGCTTCAAAAAACCAATAAAACAGAGCCCTGCCTCTCTCTTGGTTGACGGTCACATATCCTGCATATTGAGCGAAATCCACCGGCGGCTGCCCAGGAAGATTAACAACTCTGTCGGCTTCTGCTTGTCCACCATTATCGCCTGCACACTGCCAGAACAGCAAAGCCAGAGCCAAAATGCATACCCATTGACGGGAAGACGAATAAGAAACGGCCAGCGCCATGACTGCAACAAACCAAAAAACTGCGAGGCAGATGGAAGTGAGAAGGGATGGGAAGTGAGGCTTATTTATAACGCAAGGGAAGCCAGATCCGGATACGTGGGTGACCGTTACAGCAACGTCAGATCCACATTGCCCACTCGTTGCCCATGGAACTTTTACGAGTAGGTTCCCTTATCTGCCCACTCAGTCACAATCCCTCGAGAAACGCTGTCAATAGTGATATTTTGCATGCTATTTAGACTTAATATAATTTGAATATATATATATATAAAATTATATATATAAATTTATCTTATTATATTATGTGAATAGGTTTAATTTTGGTTAAAACATTCCAAAAATTATATATATATTTTTTATTTCCATTTTGGTAAATTGAATTTATATCTGTTTTTTAAATATATATGGATATCATTTAGGTATTAAATTAAATCTATATATATGAAATATTTGTTATGTTTTTATTATAATTTTTCCAGTGTGATGTATTAATTAGATGTTAAATATCAAATGTCATTTATTTTGTTATTTTTAAAATTATTATTTAGAAGTGTTATAATAATAGATTTAAATTTATTTTTTTAATATTTTATCTGATTTAAAAAAGTTTTTGACGTTGTTTTCATAATAAATTTGTGAAATAGACTGAAATAAATAATAGTTTCTCTTAAGTTGAAGATTGTGATAAGATTGTGTGAGAATGTTATTGTCGAGTTTAATATTATTGAGAGTTGGTTAGAAGAATCAAGTATGGGTATTCCTTGTTCCCGACCCATTTTGTCATTTACATTAATCAACCAGAAGAGTGTCAACATGATGAAGGTTGTGTTGGTCTCACTCTCATTGGTATACTGGTAACTCTCTTCCTTTACGTTGATGATATTGTTCTTTCGGCGAGGAATATTTATGACCTTGGTAAGAAACTAAAAATCCTCCTAGATGTATGTTCTAAGATGGATATCACTATTACTATCAACTAAACAAAAATCATGATAATCAAATCCAAAAAGACCATATATGATATTTTCAATATGATAAAAACAACATGGAGGAGGTTCCTTCACGCAAATATTTCAGAATTATAATAAATGAGAAGCTCAAGTGGAATTATAGTATTGGAAAAAGGATAAATGGAAGATGGAAAGCTCATTATGGGGCTTCAAAAAAATTGTAGGTCAACAGATATTTCCATATAGGATATATATATAAACTCTTGTTATTTTATATGAGTTGTACTATCTCCAAAGATTCATGGAGAGAAATAGAACATATCTACAAGTATTTTGTAACATACAATGTCAAGATTAAAGGAATTACACCCTATCTTGTCCTCATCACTAAAGCAAGTCTTTCCCCCATAGAAAACATAGGTATGATTAGGTATTTTAATGTATAAGAAGAAGGCAAACTACGTGGAAGACAAGAGATTTCCTAAAATTACTTCTATCTCTAGTTGAAACCACCACCACCTTTAGGGCAAATAGACATCACATAAGGATGCTTAGTCTTGGCTAGATCATTGGGGAATAAAGGAGGAGATAATTTTACATCCTAAGATAATATTAAAAATATTATAACCTAAAAATTTAAGGAGAATTGTGGAATGATAAAAGTTGGGAAGGAAAAGAGCTAACTAATCTAAATCTCAAAAATAAAAAATAAGAAGAAAATAAAAATTGCTAAAATAACAACAAATATTCATGCGCTTCATGGCCAATTCCAAATACACTATGCAATGAACGAGTGTGTCACCATTGTGACAATAAGACGGTTAAAAATGAAAATCCCCTTCTCATAAATTGTCTAACTTATACTCAAGTTAAATTTAAATTTTAAAATATATTTCCCACTATTAATCTTCTTAACATTTTACCACATTAAAATTATGGTGATCATAAAACTCTCCTCTCATACCATAGAAGTAAAATATAAAAAATCCTGAACAATCTCTCACCTTTTGAAAATCCAATTTAATCCTAATAAAAATTAATCATTATCATAAGACAACTATTAATAAATAAATAAATTTTAATATTTAATTAACCTTTATATAATTTAGATAAAAATAATTTATTTAATTAACATTTTATTGATATTTCTTTCAATAGCAGATACCTATCTCCGTGGTTAAAAAAAAATCTACATACCTCCGTTGTTAAAAAACAAATCTGAGCACAATAATACTTTTTATTTTCGAAATTACGATAAACAACGTTAAACATTTGGATTCGAGTGTATAATTTAATTCGTCGATTCCCTTATTAAATTTATTTGACTTTTTTGTAATTTACAAAAACAAATCTGAGCACAATAAGACTTTTTATTTTCTGAATTACGATAAACAACATTAAACATTTGGATTCGACTGTATAATTTAATTCGTCGATTCCCTTGTTAAATTTATTTGACTTATTTGTAATTTACAACATAATATAATATAGTATTTTCATTCATTAAATTATTTTTCCTTTCACGAAATTCTCATAATAACCTGATATGAGTGGAAATGTTTTGCTTAGTATTTACGTTTTCTTTATTAGGGCCCAATATGTTTGACTTGGAACCGCAATTTTCATGAAATTAAATTAAGTTGACTTTGAACTCTTTATCCGTCATTGACAGATCCATGGCTATTATCATATTATATCCGTCATTGACAGATCCAGTCATTGACAGATCCAGTCTATTTCGAATTCAGACAAATAAATTTGAATTATTTTGTTAATTTTCAACTTACGTTATAAATTTTGTTTAATAAGGTGCCATTTAAAGGAAGCGAATGACACCTAGAATATTCGAGGATAATATCAGGTAAGATGTATTTCAATATAAACCTTAGCGAATTATTCGGAATATTCGAGGATAATGATGATGTAAGCATTTCCTCTTCGATGAGGGCCTGCATATAATATAGAGCTTTCAGAACCATCCACCGCATATAAGTGGGCATATTCCAGGATATGCAAACACCTAAGCATTTCTTTGCTGATGGCCTGCATATAATATAGAGCTTTCAGAACCATACGCGCATATAGCTGGGCATATTCCAGGATAACCAAACACCTAACCAATTCTTTGCTGAGGAATATGATGATGGCCTGCATATAATTTATGATGATAAGGATATATGATATACGATGGTTTACATATAATTTTATAATGTAAGGATATATTAGGGTGGTGGTGTATATATAAAATTTTATAATATTATATTATACTTATTTATGTAAAATTATTAATGCATTTTTCAATTATTATTAAATATTTAGATTTAATGTTTTATTAAAAAATAAAAAATATTTTTGAAATGTTCAAAAATATGAAAATTTATTATTTATTTTTGGCTTATTTTTAATATATAATTGAATAAATTTATAATGAAAATTTAAATTAATTAAAATAATTTACTATTTAATCTAATCTAAATTTTGATTCTAATTTACTTTCAAAACACACAAAAAATAGAAACAAATAAATTAATTAATTAATTACTAACTTATTAGCTTATTTCTTCATCCATATATAAGCTTTCTTTTTTTTGCTACTCTACACCATTTTCTCTAAATCATCCAAGAAATTATCTCACCTTCACTTTTACATCTTTCAATTCTCACCCTCACCTTTATATCTTTTGATATCGGTACCCTGGATCTAGTGATTGCGATCATACGATATGGTGATCACCGACGATCGGATCGACGAATCAGCATCGACAATGTACAGAACCCCTGGGCGGTATGCAACACGATATGCGATAGCAATCGTGATGGGCAATCTCAACCATCGGATCGCGAGAGGGATCGACAGCCAGGATTTAAATTGGATCGATGATTGCCAGACCCAACGGATTTCATAAGCGCAGTTTATAAAATTTGAAATCCGAAAAAAGAGATTTTCCTGTGTATTTACGCATTTTCGCTATATAATCAGAATACAAACGAAAATGCCCGAAAACGATAAAACTGGACCCAGAGGGGAAATAAAGACATGATCTATATAATTTGAGTTCCGTAAAGGCGGATTTCAGGCTGGCCTCAAGCAGAAAATGGTTTTGGGCTTGCTCCGTCTTATCCCATACAATGAATGACACATGACTAGTGGAGGAGAGACGAAAACCACCTTTTCGGGCGGGTAACCTCCATACTCCTAAGCAACTTGATATTGCATGATGACCATTGGATTAGAGAACACCCAAATCGACGGTGGAGATTGCGACAGTAGCCAAAGGCGGACCTGAGGTGATTTTAGGGTGATTGCGATAACATTTTGAAGTCCGATAAAGTGGATTTTGTCGGGTTTTTGAAGGTTTTCCTGTGTATTTGGATTTTAGCCCATATGCTTAAGCAATGCGATATTATGCCTAATGGCAAAACCGATAAGGTTATAGGGGTCTTTAATGGATTTTCAAGTCCGGAAATACACGTC
Source organism: Pinus taeda (assembly GCA_000404065.3). Taxonomy (NCBI): domain Eukaryota; kingdom Viridiplantae; phylum Streptophyta; class Pinopsida; order Pinales; family Pinaceae; genus Pinus; species Pinus taeda. Next base: position 154,366 of record APFE030557760.1, on the reverse strand, counting down.
TGATAGTGTATTTTCCGAAAATCTCTGTGTAAGGAAAAATTTTCATTTTTTTGGTTTTTGCCTAAGAAATGGCCCCGATTCCTCCTATAACAGCTCCTAATCTTCATTCCAAGCTACAAGTAGGCATTTTGGCACACGATGAGGCGTTTGAAAGCCACAAAGCTGCAGAGCCAGATGGACAGTCGAATAGACAACGGAGAGAAGCCATAAAGCTGTAGGGGAATGATTGAATGCAGGGAAATGGCTAGGGAAGCTGAAAAGTCAGGAAAATGCCTCAAAGGAGCCTACAGAGCTCAATTCAGGGGGAGCTGAATGCTGAAAGCAATTGCAGAGCCAAGAGAGAAGGTGAGGGAGTCACTTGGAGGTCAAGTGAAAAGCGAGAGAGCTACAGAGAGCTAAAGAAGCCAGAACCGAAGAGCCAAAGCTAGAGCTGAAGTCGAGAGTCAAGAGCAAGAAAGCTGAGAGCTTCAAGAGCCAAGGATAAAATGGTGTCTAAACGCATTGTTTCTATATAAAACAGTGGAGTTGAGCCAAGAGCTTGTAAAAGGACTTTTCCATAATCCCATAGAGCCTAGTTGAGTTGACCTGAGCTTACGAAGACATAACCCAAGAGTTTTGGGTGAACTCCTAATTAAATTATTGTCTTATGTGTTGTTCCATTGCTGCATTGTTATTGTTATATATGTACGTTGTATCAACATAAATAACAGAATTTTAAAGAACATAAATAATTAAAATAAACATAAGAATACACCTTGTTTTCAGGCACATATTTAATTCTGCATTGGTTAATCAAAAGGACTTGGGAATAAATAACCTTTGGAAGTGGGAGAGGTTCTTTAGACAAGAAGCCTAAGTGCCCCATTTACAGATCAAGTGGTATCGGAGCTTGAGGTTGATTGGCCTCACCTTCAAAAGAAGGCTATATTAGAATGCTTGATTGACAGGGAAAGGATTGCTTGTCTGAAAGATGTTTGGGCAGTCAAAGATTGATTGTTTGATTGATTGTATTCTTGTTGCAGACTGACTATTTTTTGAGTTTGCAGAGGTGAATGGAAAGTTGTTGATAGCTCAGTCTAGGAAGGACAAGAAGGAAGAAGGGTTGAAGGCATTCTTCTATTCCAAAGGACCTCAAAGCAATCCTTGAAGCACAAGAGGTTTGATGCAAAAAGTCGCTTAATAAAGCACTTTATTAATCTTGTTTGAAGTTCTTTTGTTCATTGGTATAATGAAAACTTCTACAAGTGAATCCTCAAATTCCTCCTTCATCACACGACTCTATGATGGATACTTGAAGAAAGACTTGTTCATCATGATGGACAAGGTGAGAGAAATGTATGAGGATGGAAGGAAGAGCATCATACTTAGAGAGAAGTTGAATTCCATGAAGGAAGAGAAGTTGTTGCTTTCCGACAGACTGCAGGAAATGGAGAGGCAACTTCATATTGCAAATATGAACCTAAAAAGGATGCATGAGTTGGAGTCACAGCTCTTTGTTGCCAAAGAAGCCCTGGTCAAGTATCAGCTTGAAGAAGAGGTAAACTATTCCAATTTGTCTTCAAATTCCTCTAAGAATGCTTATATTTGTTCTTTTGAAAAACATACCAAAGGCATAGGTTCCAAGCTAATGTCCAAGATGGGCTATGAAAGAAAAGGCTTGGGTAGACATGTGCAAGGTATTGTTGAGCCAATAATAATTGAGGAAAGGCCTAAGTATTTAGGTCTTTTCTATGGAAAAGCTTATGGAGAAAGTTCCAAAGTTGCCATGGAGGCCATTGAAACAGTCCCAAGAAGGTGTTTCATTTCATGTCCTCCACCTCAAGAATGTGAATACTGTATTAAGGAAGAATGCAATAGCTTGAAACATCACTTGTAGGATGCAGTTATTGAGAAGCACACACTTGAACCAGAGAGTTGTGGAAACTACAACAACCTTGAAGAGATTGATGGTGTTCCAAAGGGAGCCACTTCTTCATTTGCTTCACCTCCTCATGAAAGAAATAAAGGTGAGAGAGGTAGGTATAAATCTGGTTCTAATCACATCCCTTTTGATTTTGCAAAGCATGGTAAATTTCCACATAAGCATGGGAAAAGAATTGCGTGTTCCTTTTGTGGTTTGAATAACCATCATGTTTCTAGATGTTGGAAGTGAATGACCACATACAAGAAACTTTTGAAGGAGAAGAAGCAGAAATCCAAAGGTCCATTGGACAAGGAAAATCATGCTATCAAGAGGATGCACATGTGTTGCACTTACTGCCATAAGGAAGGGAATCTTGCTAAAAGGTGTTGGACTCTCAATCCAACAATGCTTCCAGAAAAGCTGAAGAAAGTGGAAAGAGAAAATGGAAAAAATGGAAAGGAAGATTCCATGAATAATGTGTCTCAGGATCACTCACATGTTGATGCTGATGTAAACATGCATGTGATGTTGACTTGGGGAGAAGTTGACTTGGCCTCCAAGATGGACATAATGATGAAGTGTTTCATCTTTTGAAAAGAGTCCTAATGGTCTTTTTCTACATGCTTGACTTGAAGGGTCATTTGTTTTAAAGGCATGTTTTGTGAGCTTGCTGTCTAGTCCATCATTTGTATGCAGATGTAAGACATGGAGGTGTTCACAAGATGTGAAATCTGTTTCTTTTGTTGAAGTAGGAGTTTAGTCCATCCAGTTATTGTCTGTATTCTTGTTGTTGTTGATAGCTTGCCAAATAGGTACACATGAAAGTTTTGTGGAGCAGGTCTACTTCACAATTGTTTGAGCCACCTTGGATCAATGATCAAGGCAAAGAAGTTCAAACCACCTTCTATGACTAGTTCAACAAAAGTTTTGCAGGAAGGCAAGGAGGAAGACAATTTTTCCTAGGAAGACCAACCCATCCAAGAAGGGAAGTGGTCAGAAAGCTTTGGTTCAGAGGCACTATGCAAGGCAAGTGTAAGGAGGCTGAAACAAGAGGGTGAGTCACTCTCATTTACTATTTAGATCAGTATATCAGTCTTTTGGAGACCAAAAGTTATTTTAGTGGGAAGGCGTGATCAAAAAAGGATTTTGGATATACTCCTAAGTCTAAGTGTTCCTCACAGAGGAAAAATGAAAGTCCAAGGAAGTTCCTGGAAATAGCTGCATTACAAAGATCGTCTCACTTTGAATCTACTACAACTTGAATGGGAAAAAATGGACTTAAGATGTAGAAGTTATCACCAAAATAAGATGCCCTATGTTCTTTAGAAAAAGAGGAAAAATCCTTTAGAATGGGCAAAAACCCTTATAAAGGGAAATTGCATCGGACCAGGGCAAAAGAGCAGACATAAGTGGAAAGGGGAGAAACCCCCGATCACCGATCCCCAACATATCAGGCTAGAGGCAGACACATATGCGATATCGGGACTCTAGATTTGGTGATTGTGATCATGCGATATGCCAATCGCCGATGATCAGATCAGTGAATCGGCATCAGCGATGTACAAAACCCCTAGGCTGTATGCGACTGCGATCGCGACGGGAAATCTCAACCGTCAGATCATGTGAGGGATGGACGACCAGGATTAAATCAGATCAGTGATTGCCAGACCCGACAAATTTCATAAGCGGATTTTATAAAATTTGAAATCTAGAAAGTGATTTTCCTATGTATTTACGCATTTCCACTATATAACCAGAATACAAAGGAAAATGCCTGAAAGCAATAAAACCGGATCTGAAGGGGAAAGTTACAGGAAGTTTTGGGCAGTGGTCTAGAGGCTATCCTAAAGAGGTGGCACAAATCTCAGAACTGCATGCACAGAACTAGAACCTTTGGGTCATAACCGCAATGTGACGGGCTTATGAGTGTGGTTGGAGGCTCATAACTACATGCATGCTATGTTGTGGGTGTGGTTGGGGGTTAGGCTTGTGAAAAAGTAGTTCTAGCTCAAGATCTGGTCATCACAGTTTGTGGACTGATTTTAGGGTGATCCAGTGTTGTTGAGGGGTATCAATAGGTTTTTGTTTTTTCAACCCCACTTCCATAATTGGAACTTGGAGGTTAGGTCTTCTCATAGTGACACTCAACTGACATTTACCCTGGAGAGCTTGTAAAAGTGGGTAAATGTGGGAGGGGGGATTACAAAATATCCATAGAAAGAGAACATATTATAACTATGCATATAAATTTCATATAACAAACATATAATCTATGAAAATCCAACCATAATATCAACATAATAGCCATTACAAGTGTTAATCAATCATAATAAGAAAATAACTTATATTAACATATGAAAATGGAGACCAAGTCAGGGACTTCCATATACCACTTGACCATAGATTGGACTGAACCAAATATCTCTTTCAACCAATCACCCCCATGCCATATTCCAAGAATGAATGTGGGATCTTATAGGTTTAACTAAAATAGAACCAACGAGGCTTCCAGAGGTCAAACCACCTCAACCCTCAACCATAGTGATTTCACCTAACCAGTCCAGTAATCACTAACACTAAATAAGATTTTATGCGTCCAACATTATTCACCATAATTGGAGAAATTTTCCTGTCTCCACCCATCTATCAAGATTGCTAGGAGAAATCCCATCTCCAGCCTTGACCCTTGGGAATTTTCCTGAGACAACCTTACTAGTATCCAAAGTCTACCGGTCATCCAAAGCTTAAACTAAAAAAAGGCACCCACAACACCATTGCTATCAAGCAAATGGCAAGGCAAGGCAAAAAACCACTTTCAATCCAGGCAAATCACATGCCAATGAAAAAAAAATCAAAGAACCAAGAAACCAAATGTATGTGTCATGCATGCGAATCTCAATAATGAAATCAAACATGTCACTAGTTACCTACAATGTACACCTGTTGTAGTTGTTGTTCCAAGTTTTCCTTGTGCTCCCTTGCTTTCCTTTACTTCATTTCTTGTCCAAGTGCTTCCTCTCTCTTCTCTTAGAGCTCTATTTCGGAAAGTGATCAAAGCTAAAACTAGTAAAAGCTGAACCAAAAGGTGTGAATTATTTCTCTACTGTCTTTGTATCATTGATGTCTAATTTCTTCCTTTCCTTTTTGCTTTTTATTTCATTTTCCTCTAATTTCTCTCTAATTTCCCTTGCATGCATATTTGTGTCTCTTCATTTCCCTTTTCTCCTATTTCCCTTTTCTCCTATTTGCCTTTTCCAATGCATTTTCCAATTTCCATACCATTTATAAACCACAAGTTTATAATGTTTCCCCTTCCATTCAACTTGGAATACTTTCTCCATGACCTCGATTTAATTTATTTACATAGAAAAATAACTTGGGGCTATTACTCTTATACACCTGTAGCATTGGCCAATAAAGTTGAATTGCAGACTTGAGATGTTGTTGTTGTGTGCATTTTTGAGCATATCATATTAGGCCCAGTCTGAAAAATTATGAAATGAGGTCTGCATAGTGGTTGAGGAGGTCAGGTTCTCCGAAAAGTGGTGGCTTTCCAAGATATAAGTGTGTCACCCAACCCTTCGCCCCACACCTATGGCCCAATTGCTCGCCACCCTAGTCAGTCATTGGGCCGTCGGGGTGGGCCGGGGGGCTGGGTGGCCATCCCCCCCGCCCCTCCCCCACAGGCCTGTTGGGCCACCGACAAGCACGACCGGGCCCACCACGCCCACTACAGATGTAGTGGGTAAATCTGTCTCAACTAAATTTTTAATTTCTAAAAAAAATATCATTAAACCTATTGAATTTTAAAACTTGCACACAACAAAAGAGAAACTAACCTTTCAAATGTAATAATCTTCCATTGAATATGTTATTGATAGCAATGTAGTTGATAGATAAAAATGAGAAACTGAAATCGCTTCAGACCTGGCAGCGCACAGACCCCGGTTTGCAGCTTTTTTTAGAAAGGGTCAAGAGCTGACAACCCGGATGGAGGCAGAGGGGTCCATTGGGACCCCTTCGTATAAACAAATAATCATGCAAAACCAGAAGAAGAACGTGAGAGAAGGAGTCAGAATCTCGGGATATGATGGCTTCAAGCAGCCTGGTGGGACAAACAAGAAGAAAAAACAAGCAGAAGGTAATGATCAAAACAACAATACAGAAGTTAGAGGAGCAGAAGATGACGGGCCGAGAAACAATGAAAACAAAGCCACATCAGGACAAAAAATGACAGATAACAAGGGAAAACAGTCAGAAGAAGAATGGGAGAACGCAGACAAATGGCGGGAAAACAAAGGAACGAAAGGGGACACAAGCTCGAGCCACAACAAGCACCCCACAACGAACAAGATCTGCAAACTAATAAAAACTGATAACCTAAGGGTTGTCATCATGGATCTGGAGATACAATCTTACCGAGAGCACATGAAGGAACACGCAGTCATTTGCAAGTTTATGGGCATGTGGCCCACGGAAAGGGCCCTATGTCAATGGATTAGACAGCAATGGAAGCCCAAAGGGGATGTCAGATTACACTTGGGAGCTAAAGGTTTCTTCACAGTGGTTTTTACCAACCTGGAAGATAAGGACATGATTTTTGATGGGGGCCCATATTTCATGGCCTCGGCTGGGCTGTACATGCGACCATGGAAGGCAAAATTTACCCCAGAAAAAGAATCGTTCACTCAAGTTTCGTTTTGGATTAGATTATTCTCTCTCCCAATAGATTATTGGGGTTCAAATGCTCTCAAGCAAATTGGAGATCGGCTCGACACTTTTATCAAAGCCTCGGAAGCAACCCTACAAAAGAAATACACCTCATGCGCAAGAATATGTGTTGAAATAGATGTTTCGGGAGCACTGCATGAAGGGTTATGGCTTGAATACAGAGGTGAAGACTACTTTCAGGCAATAGACTATGAGCAGATCTCATTTCGATGTCGCAAATGTCACGAACATGGACATTTAATAAGGGAATGCCCAATGAACAAGAAGGAAGAAGACACTAAAACAGAGCAAGGGAATAAAGCTAAAGATAACTTCATCACACCAAAGTCAAGGCAGAGAGCCAATAGAAGAAGAATGAACAAGGCGGGAATAGGTAGAACCAACTACAATAATACTTTTGAGATCTTAGATCCAGAATCAGATTCTGAGGATGGACTCAGAACCTAGGAAGCAGATAAGGAGCATAAGGGAAAGGAAGTACAAAATAGGATTGCGCAGGAAGGGAACAAGAAAATTAGTGAAGTCCAAATGCAGGAAAGACCAGAAGAGCAGGAGGAGGACACAGACATGATTACCAGCGATGGAGGAAGTGAAGATCTCGAGCTGGAGGAGGTGCTAGCCAGGGAAGGAATGAATCTACCAGTTATAGCTGAGAAATGGAAAATGCAAGGCATAGAAAACGCACTGGAGGAAGAAATCAGGAAGATATATGATATGTTCATAGCAAGGCAGAAAGTAGAATTGGAAAATCATAATAGGAAGCTAGGTGTAGCAAAAGGGAGTGGTAACCACTCCAAAAGTCTTACATGGAACTCATCCAGCTCCAAACAAAAGAAAAGACGAGGCAGAAGGACAAATGGTGAGGCTCTGCAGGAGCTAGGCATGATAATGATCAACTCAGGGAAGATGAAGGCACTTAGCGCCTTCTCGTCCTACCATTAAAACCGTAAGTTAATCATGAAGATCATATCTTGGAATTCGAAAGGGCTAAACAACCAAGCAAAACAAAGAGTCCTGAAGTGTAAATTTCAAAAGTTCAATCCGGAGATTATGTTCATTCAAGAAACTAAATGCAGCAGCTCCAGCATGGCCAAGATAAACAAGAAGATTGGAAGGAATATAAACTATCTAGAAGTAGAAAGTCAAGGTCGAGAAGGCGGCCTAGCAACGCTATGGGATACAAGAGATATTCAGGTGATCTTTGCCGAAGCGAACAAACATTTCATTGCTGTGGAAGCTCAAATCACAGGTAACTCTGAATCCTTCTTATGTGTTAATGTATATGGACCACAAAGAACAGAGGGCAAAATAAGTTTCTTAAATTCCTTAAATAAACTTATTGGTAGATACCGAAGGTCTAAATGCATTATAGGGGGGGATTTCAACATGATAACTACCCTTCTGGAGAAGAAATGGGGTCTAAGGAAACTAAACAAGGACACAGAGGCTTTCACCAGCTTCATTGATGATGTTAAATTAGTAGATATTCTCCCCAAGAGTGGCAACTTCACTTGGAATAACAGAAGAGGAGGAGAAAGATTGATTGCCTCCTGCTTGGATAGGTTCTTGATCTCTGAGAATATCATAATGGATGGCATCATTGTAGAATCAGATATCCTCCCAACTGGAGGCTCGGATCACTGGCCAATTTCACTCACAGTGGCGGTGCAGAGAACTCCGAGGAACAAACCATTCCGATTTGAAAAAAATTGGCTGGATCACCCCAACTTCCTTGAGCTGGTGGAAAAATGGTGGTCCGAACCCCTAGAAGGCAAAGGCTCTAAAATGTTTAACCTACAGAAGAAGTTAAGAATCATCAAAGAAAAGATAAAGGAGTGGAACAGAACAATATTTGGGGACATCTTTAAGGAGAAAACCTGAATAGAAGAAAAGTTGGAACAAATCCACAAAGACTGGGCTTCTGGGCACAGTAATGAAGAATATGCCGAGCAGGAGAAAATTCTAACTCATCAATGGCACGATCGGTGCAGACAAGAAGAAACCCTATGGAAACAAAAATCAAGAATCCAATGGTTAAAAGAAGGGGAGCAGAACACCAAATTTTTCCACAGATCGGCTCTAGACTATAGGAGTGCAAACAAAATTCTGGAGATGAAAAGTAAAGATGGGGAACCACTGAAGAATGACCATGACATATCAGCACTGCTCTGGGAACACTTCAATTCCATAGCTGAGGAACCACATTTAGACAGAGAGGAAGCCATCAAGGAACTGCTAAAATCCATACCCAAATCTATCAACTCTGATTAGAACTGGGCCCTCTGCAGGGAAATTACTCTGGGAGAAGTGGAGGAAGCAGTTAATAGGATTCCAAACGACAAGGCTCCAGGAACTAATGGGTTCACCATCAAATTTTACAAGGCCTGTTGGCATATCGTAAAGCAGGAAGTGTGGGATGTGGTTGAGGACTCCAGAAGATCAGGATCAATCCTAAAATCCATCAATTCAACCTTTATAGCGCTAATACCTAAGGTAGAGGAATCCAATACCTCTGAAAAGTTCAAACCTATAGCCCTATGCAATGTAATTTACAAAATAATATCAAAAGTTATAGCCAACAGATTAAAGCCGATTCTTCTGGGAATCATATCTGAAGAACAATCGGGCTATGTAGAGGGAAGGCAGATATTAGACAATATCCTCCTGGCCTAGGAGATGATCCACACTCTACACTCAAGGAAAGAAACAGTAATGTTGATGCAGCTTGATCTCTCGAAGGCATATGATAAGGTGAGCTAGAGGTACCTAGAAGCCATACTGGAAGCTTTTGGTTTTTGCAGGCACTGGATTAGCTGGGTTTTAGCCCTCATCAAATCCTCAAGGTTCTCAATCCTTGTTAATGGAGCACCCTCTGAACCTTTCTCACCATCGCGTGGAATAAGGAAGGGGGATTCTCTGTCCCCATTCCTGTTTGTCATTCTTATGGAAGGTCTCAGCAGAATTATAGCCAAGAAGAAAGCTGATGGAATCATTAAGGGTCTTCAACCGATACGAACTCTACCGGCCACCACGCATCAACAGTTCGTGGACGATACAATGTTACACGGAATCCCCACAATCAAAGAGGCCTTAGCTTTTAGGCATATCTTAGACCTCTTTAGTAAAGCCTCAGGAATGGAAATAAATTTCTCCAAGTCAACGATATTCTTCTTCCATACTCATCCGGCTATTCAGGCTCATCTGTCTCAACTTCTTGGATTCAGGATAGGCAATCTACCATCGAGGTATCTAGGGGCTCCCCTCACTCTCAAACCTTGGCAGAAAAAACACTGGGAGAAGGTTTTAGCCAACATGGAGAAAAAATGTAAACATTGGACACACAGGGCTTTAAACTTCGCTGGTCATTTAGTTTTAACTAAGACAGTGTTACAGGCCATACCGCAGTACTTATTGTCTATGCTACCAGCTCCCAAGGGAATTCTACAGCAAATTAGAAACATTCAGAGATCCTTCCTGTGGAACGGCAATGGGGATAAGAAAAAATGAGAAATTGGTAGCTTGGAATAAGCTATGCAAGCCAAAATCCATGGGGTGACTAAATCTCGTAGATCCGTCAATTGTCAACAGGACTTGTGGTGCTAAACTATGGTGGAGGTGGATAAAAGAGCCCAATTTTGCGTGGGCTAAATATTGGAAGGAAAAGTACACTCCTGACTGCAGTAATCAGGATATGGTCAGACTACAAGAGGTCCCGGAAGGCTCACCCATATGGAACCTTGCGCGCAAAAACTGAAGGATAGTGCAGGAGCACAGATTCTGGGAAATCCGCAATGGTAGGATAGCCCTGTTTTGGGAGGATGCCTGGCAGCAACTACCAAAACTGGACACCCCAGAACTATCGTCTCTCAAACTCTCAAACCAAAATGAAGGCAGGCACAGAGTCCACCACTACTGGAATCAGGACAATAGGGATCCCATCTGGAGGGAATGGATTAGTCTCAGCAGCGACATCCACGATGAAAGAAATGAAAGCACACAACAAATTAATGATAAAATGAAAAAAAGAAAGATTCGGAAAGCAGAAGAAGCAGATAAGCTAAGATGGGGTTTGAGAGGTAGTGGAAATTTCTCATTAAAAGAAGCGAGGGAAATAATGGAAAAGGCTGAGCAGGAGGAGGCAGTGCCATGGAACAACAAAGTTTGGGATAGCCTATTTTGGCCAAAAATCAAGACATTCCTTTGGATTCTGATGCGAAACAGAACCTTAACCTGGGATAATTTACGCAAAAAAGGATTCAGTGGACCTTCTAGATGCCCAATGTGCTTAGCTGAAGAAGAAACAATAAACCACTTGTTCAACTGATGTGAATGGGAAAACCAACTATGGAACTGGATGGAGGAAATTCTAAGTGATTCCAACAGAGACAGAGGGTCAATTCATAATACCATCCTCAATTGGTAGCATAACTTCTCCAATAACCAAAGCGTCAACAGTATATGGAAAACCATGCCAGGCTTCCTTCTATGGACGATCTGGAAAGAACGCAATAGACAAATATTCCAGGATGAACACAGAAATGTGGAGCACTCCAAAGAAATTGTTTTAACCAACATTCAACAGCTAATTCAAACGAAATGTAAAGTGTATCCCAAAAAGAAGATATCAGATCGTGACTTACTCATCCTAAAATGCTTTCAGTTGGAAGCGAACCACAGCAGCACCTCGCCGAGACGCCAATAGTTACCAAATTTGGAAGCCACCAAGTGGAATTGTCCGCCGGAGGGAAGTCTGAAGCTCAATTTTGATGGCACGTCAAGAGGGAACCTGGGACAGCAGGCATTGGAGGAGTCATAAGGAATCAGGGTGGTGAAATTATTCACATATACTGCATAGAGCTGGGAGGAAGCACGAACAATGAGATGGAGTTCGCGGCACTTCAGCACGGGCTTAGAATTCTAAAGAATTTGCAAACTAGCAAGGTGATTGTGGAAGGGGATTCGTCTTTGGTAATCTCAGTTGCTAAGAAGATCTATGCAGGCACCACAGCAAGTCAAGCCACGAAACACTGGAGACTCGCCAAGGTGACGGAGAATATTGCAGAATTGATTGTTGGGATGAATGGGTTAGTTTTTCAGGCGGTCAGACGTAAGGCTAATGGGCTGGCGGACTACTTGGCGAACTATGGCATTGATAATCCAGACGAGATATGGGACAGCTGTTGGCACCAGGTGGACTGTCCGGACCTCAAGGAAAAGTGCCTACAGCTGGCCAAGCAGGACATTGACAACACTGGCCGGGCTTAACCGGAGAAGATAGGCTCCAACGGTAAAGCATGATGAAACGGACCGGTAAGGAAAGGAGTTTGGATCGTTGGTGCCGAAAGAAAGGACGTGCGCAGCGGAAACAATTATGGCAAAAACAGGCGAAAACAGAAAGGTATTATGACATGGCAGGCTATAGAGCGTATCGTCGCCGCATACCAAGAAGAAGGGACACATGGCAGGTACGTACTCAAGCGGATAACAAAAACATTCATTTTAGGATTTGGAGACATCCCTCGGGATTCTCAGCCCTCCCGGGAAGTTATGGTGATAGTACTACCACCTCGCCTCGTCTAAACGCGGGCAACACGTGAAACTGAATGAAGAAGGACTATATATTAGCCAGCCCAGGAACCAGCTCCATTGCAATTCCTTCGGGCATCTCTCTGGGTTACCATATTTCTTGGAAGCGTTTCTGCCAACAAGAACAGGACAGCTGGTGCACCATGAAGACGGAAGGCTGCAGAAGCATCACGGCAAATAAGGAGCTTCAAACTACGAAGAGAATGTATGAAACTCGAACTACGGCGAGGAATAAGCGCAAAATCGCGGAGTTGGAAGCTTTGGTCAAGGAGGAAGAATTACAGCGCACTGAGGATGATATCGCTGGGGAGGTCGACTGGTTACTCGACCCGGGCACGGCCTCCAAACGGGCTACCTAGTTCATAAGGACGCAGGCGGAGAGCTGGAAGGTCAAGAACCTGCCTGCCAAGGCATTAGAGTCCAAGGAGGACATGCAGCAGCATTCGAGTCGGGAAGGTTCCATCTCTGACGATCAACTGAACAATATGCTTGAGATCTACAAGAGTCTGGACTCCAAAATCTCTGTCGTTCATGGTGTGGCGGAATTGGTTAACAAGAAGCTGACGTTGCTCATCAAACTTCTCAGGCAGACTCTCAGCCCTGATCCTCTGCTCCATGCTGATCAGCAGCTGGCCCGTTCGAAGGAAGCTCATAATTATCATACCTTGCAGGCTCGGGTTGATAAGCACATTATGGAGCAAGGTCTGGACACTCTCAGCCGGTTTGGAAATCCTCCGCAGTAATCTGGTTATGTTTTTCTCTTCTGTGCTGCATCTTACAGCAACTCGTTCCTATCTTTTGGTTCAGTAACTTTATTTTCGGTCCACGGTTTCGTAAAGGTCTCTGTTTTTGCTGTGTTTCTATGCGTGGCCACCCTGCGTGGTGTGCAGGCAGCGGTTTATGCAGCTTGTTAAGGGTCTGAGTTTTGTGCCTGGCCCACTGGTTTTATCAGGCCTCGATTTGCAATGGAAGATTTTTTGTAACATATTTTTGTACCATAATATATCCTTCTGATTTACACAAAAAAAGATAGCAATGTATTTGCTCCACAAATTCGATCCAAGTCTTTTAACGAATCTTGAAAAACTTGGATGTGATGTGAGGAATAATGATAATGAAATTTATGTTATAGCGGAAATTACGGAATTGTTTTACCACATGGTTAATGTGGGACTAATTTGTTTTTATAAAAACTTTAACATGTAAATTTTGTTATGGTGATATAGGGAACTATGATAAAATGAACATTACAGAATCGTTTTACCGCATGACGAATGTGGGATTAATTTGTTTTTATAAAGGCTTTAACATATAATTCTTGTTAGGGCGATATAGTAAATTATTATAAAGCAAACATTACGGAATAGTTTTAAAGCATGGTGAATGTGGGATTAATTTTATTTAGAAGATTTAATAAAAAAAACATTCAATTGCCTAGTAAATCTTATATGGTTTAATAAAAATAATTTAGGTAAAAGATTTAGTTAACAATTTTAATTTAAATATTTAGTTTAAAAGATTTATTTCATAAGAAAAATTTAGTTAAAATTTTTCAATAACTCGTAGAAGAAAATTATGGAGGAAAAAACAAGAAACAAAAATTTTGGAGGGAAAAATTTTGGCGAAATTTTTTAGAGGGAAACTTTGGAGGGAAAATTTCATTCGTTAAGCTATATATTATCATTAGGAGAGAGTGCATTTGTATCATTCAACCTCTTCTGTTTTAAAAACATGGATTCTTCTGATAGCGAAGTTTCTCTTTGTGAAGCATCAACATATTTGTCGCGTAAGAACTCTATTCATATTGATGAATATAATGGAAATTATTCCAATATGAATATAGAGTCAAATCTTCCACTTAGTCCTAATCCTAAGGACTATGAGAGCAAAAATGATGAAAGACATGATGAAGAATTTCAAATAAATAAAGAGTCACGGTTTCCACTTAGTCCTAATCCCATGGACTATGGGAGTAGCAGTGATGAAGTGCATGACGAATATTTTCAAATAAATAAAGAGTCTTGATTTCAAATTAGTCCTAATCCTATGGACTATGAGAGAAGTAGTGATGAAGAGCATGATGAATAATTTCAAATTAATAGAGTGTCATAGTGTCCAATTGGTCTTAATCCTATGGACAATGAGAGTAGCAGTGATGAAGAGCATGATGAAGAATTTAAAATGAACAGAGTGTCACAGTGTCCACTTAGTCATAATCCTATGGACTATGAGAGCAGTAGTGATGAAGAACATGATGAATAATTTCAAATGAATAAAGTTTCATTATGTCTAGTTATTCCTAATCCTATGGACGATGAGAGCAATAGTGATCAAGAACATGATGAATAATTTCAAAAGAATAGAGTGTCACGGTGTCCACTTAGTCCTAATCCTATGGACTATTAGAGCAGCAGTGATGAAGAGCATGATGAAGTTTTTCAAATAAATAAAGATTCGTGGTTTCCACTGAGTCTTAATCCCATGGACTATGAAAGAAACAATGATGAAGGCCGAGATGAATAATTTCCAATAAATCGAGAGTCACATTTTCCACCTAGTCCTAATCCTAAAGACTATGAGAGCAATAGTGACAAAGGACATGATGAAGCACTTATTCCTAATCCTAAGGACTATGAGAGCAGCAGTGATGAAGGGTAGGATGAAGAATTTTCAGTAATTAAAGAGTCACATTTTCAACGTAGTCCTAATCCTATGGACTATGAGAGAAAGACCAACAATGCACATGATAAAGAATATCCAATAAACATCGAGTCAAATTTTCCATTTAGTCCTAATTCTAAGGACTATGAGAGTAGCACTGAAGAAGGGAAAGATGAAGAATATCCTCCAAGTCAGTATTTCAAAAACGCCGATGTTCATAGTGAGGATAACATTGCTTGTAATGATGATGAAAATTCTTATACAAATGATGAACTAATGATGGAGATGTTGCCGAGAAATATTGGAGCAGAACTTTTCGTAACAATCCAAGATTTTCTAGTTATACAAGGGTTAGAGTAGAATATCTGATGAGAAGAAGTTATATCAATGCTCTCATTTCAAGTGAATGTTGTAAAAAAGATTGCTTGAAACATATGGATTTCAAGTTTGCATTAGAGAAAAGGAAGAGATATTTGTCAATGAATAAAAGCATGAAAAATTCATATTTAGTGGGGTTCATGCAATCTACATTATCAAGTTATGATTATCATATTGGCTCTTTATTTAACTGTATAAGTGATCCAGGTGGATATTGGTGGCCACCTACCAAGTCCATTTCGACCCCCATCATTGTTTCTCTCAGCATTTTCAGTTTCCTTAATTGTAGCAAAACTTACTATTTTTAGCAGTTTTTCAGGTCCTGAACTTCCGGAGCCGTTTTGAGGCCCTAAACGATGTTTTTTGGGAAATCCGGGGGCAACACGTGTTCATGGAACATGGACCAATGTTGCCCGTTCCAACAATGATAGTGCTCGAATAGATCTTTCTAATGAGCTATTGTACGCGTCAAACGGAGATCATATGCTAAAGTTACGACCCCGGGAAGTTGATGTACCAACTTACCCCCAAAAGAGGCCCACAGTTTGGCGTTTCATCTCCTAGGGTTAGGTTTTGGAATGTTAAGG
>APFE030557760.1:117560-132805 GCA_000404065.3 Pinus taeda | reverse complement strand
GTGGCCACCTGCCAAATCCACTTGGACCCCCACCATTGTTTCTTTCAGCTCTTCAGTTTCCTAAATTGTAGCACAATTTACTATTTTTAGCAGTTTTTCAAGTCCTGAACTTCCGAAGCCGTTTTGAGGCCCTAAACGACGTTTTTTGGGAAATCTGTGGGCAACATGGGTCGATGGACCGATGTTTCCCTTCCCAAAGTAGCAGTGCTCGGATAGATATTTCTGACGAGCTATTGTACACGTCAAACGGAGATCGTATGCCAAGTTACGACCCCGGGAAGTTGATGTACCAATTTACCCAAACGGGGCCCACAGTTTGGCGTTTCCTCTTCTAGGGTTAGGTTTTGGAATGTTAAGGGTTTTCCATTGTTTCTCAACAATAAACAGGCCTTTTAGCCTCATTGTAACATAGTTCAGAGGCATGTAGCCGCCACATCTCTTCTTAGAGATAAGCTACCATTGCCCTAGCTGGTTTATTTTCAACTCTGTTTGTAAGCATATTTCAGTGTTTTCCATTAATGAAATGAAGTATTATTTCCGCTGCATCTTTGTGTATATGGTTATCTCTGTATTTCGTTGTGTTCCTATTTAAATCTGGATCAACATATTGCATTCAAATTTTACACAGACAAGACTTGTTTTGGAGCCTTCATAAAGAGTTTTTGTTTCCTTCTCAATTAGAGGTCTATCAAAAACACCATCTACTTGGTCATCATCATCATCGATTGCAACATTATTAAATTTATTTTGGATCAATATATTTGTCCCCTCTTCTTCAACTATGTTCACATCATCATCTTCTTCGATATGATCATTAACTTGATCTTCAATATTCACTCCATGTTCCTGAACATGCGCTTGTATAATGACCACATTATCCTGATCCATGGCTAGTGCCCTTGGGCATTGTTTATTTATAATTACAAATAAGCAAGTAATAATAGTGTATATAACAAATCTTTAAATGATACAACTTTTAAAAATATAATAACGATAAAGTCAACATAGTTGAGACTGAGAAACAAAGACAATGAATCAATAATGAAGCTTGTGCAATTTATCAATATGTTGAAAAAATATAGGAAAATTTTTAATTTTCTTGTGATTTAGAAAGAGAGATACTTTAGGACATATATACTCAAAACCAACAAAAACAACCTATTCTTATTTCACCTTCATCATTATGTCATATTCTTTCTTGATTTTACTTGGATATCACAAGTTTGGTTTCGATGGCCACTTTCCTCGACCCAACCAATTAGACACCATTTCTTAATTTATAAGGGGTTTAGAGTTCAGGTATTAGGGGTTGACTCATTAAGGTTTATAAGAGGCTATTGGCATCTAGGAGTTAGGGGTACTTAGGAGTTATTAGTCTAGATGGAAAAATCAACTTAGGAGTGAGTGAAAAACACAAACAACTAATCAATGATGAAGGTTTTGTAATTTATCAATATGTTTATTGAATATGTAGAAAAATATTGGGAAAAATGTTACTTTTCTTGACATGTAGAAAGAGAGACACTTTGTGAGATGGATAGTTACAATCAACAAAAATAACATATTCTTATTTCACCTTCATCATCATGTCATATTCTTGCTTGATTTCACTTGTTTACCACACATGCTTCTAAGTCGAGGGCAACTTTCCCTCTAATCCTCCACCGTTAACCCATCTCTATCCTCTAAACCATCAACCGACCTTAACCCTTTAATATGACCTAACCCCTGACCCCTTAGACCCTGTCCCCCTAACCATTAACACTTTAATCCCATTCCCCCTAATTAAAGCCTTAAACCCCTAAGACCTAAGCCCTTAACCCTTAACACCTAAACCCTTAACCAATAACACCTTACCCCCTAAGCCCCATTAACATCTAAGTCCCCTAGGCCCTAAAACCCCTAAACCTAACCTAAACCCTAACTTATTAACCCCTAACCCCTTAACCTATTAGCCACTAAGTACCTTAACTTATATTTTGGAGTTGAATTTTTTATAATTTGAATCTTTTATGAATTTTAAAGATGTAATTTTATGATACATTTAAGGTTAAAAAATTTGTTGATATTGTTTCAAATTTAGTATGTATTAATAAAATTATAAACTTTAATTATACAAAATAAATATAAAATAAATAAAAGTTAGGCACATACACACACACAAATACTTGGAAAAGGAAGATAAAAAAACATTTGATTATTTTTATTAAAAAATATATTATTATTATTTAAGAAAATGTGTACTATAATTACACTTTTCTTAAATAAATTTATTAAACTTTAAAAATTAAAAATCCAAGCATCATGGGTACTTAAGAGTTGTAGTCTATATATATACACCACTAACCCACCCCTAGGTAACATCTAAAATATTAAGCCCTAACCCCTTAGATCCTATCCCCCTAACCCTTAACACCTTATCCCCATTCCTGCTAATCAAGTCCTGAAACCCCTAACGCTTAAGCCCTTAAGAAATGACCCCCAAATCCTTAACCATTAACCCCTTACCATTTAATCCCCTAAATTGTTAACCCTAATCCGACCTAGCTCCTTAATCCTTAACTCTAAATCCCTAATTCACAAAAAACATTCTGCAATATAAAGACATAATGAATAACTTACCAAAGGAAGATATTCATGCCCACTTTCAAAGTGTCCAAATTCTTTACATTTTTGTTTAATTTTTCCTATTAAAAATACCCTCTTTTTTATGCCCTACATCTAATACAAAGGCAATAATTTTTTCCGCCATCCATTTTCCTTACCAAACTTTCAATATTGATTATCTTCAACAATCAATCACAACTCGATGCAATTTGTAATGCCATTATATATAATATATTTTACGTTAGATTTCCACCATCCAAATATTATGGACAGACATTTTGTAATGGCTATAAAAATTGAACTCCTCCACTGTCATTATTCCACCATATATATGTTTGACCTAGTCAAACGTCAGGACTTCAATTCACGTAGTGTGCACGTTGAATATACATCATTTAATGAATGCGTCAGATATCTAGCGTTTATGTTAGATATCCAATGTACTTATGGATATCCGATGATGGTAAGGGATTTAAAAACAATACAAAAAAATCCAAATAAAATACGACGGTACGACTAATTCTATTGGTACTTTTGGAGTAAAGCGTTGGATTATTTATGCATATGCGTTTATGTTAGATATCCAATGTACTTATGGATATCCGATGATGGTAAGGGATTTAAAAACAATACAAAAAAATCCAAATAAAATACGACGGTACGACTAATTCTATTGGTACTTTTGGAGTAAAGCGTTGGATTATTTATGCATATGTAGTAGTGTGGTGACATGACATCACTTCACTCGATTAATCTTTTTCGTCCAGTTATGAAAGATTTTTTAAGCTCCCTACTCAATTGAATTATGTTTGAGATGCAAACAACAAAGGGGTATTATTTGGATGCCTAATCCCAGTGCCCTACCTAAACTACTTAATTATTTTGTGTGCCTCATGGTGGAGGTTTAATCTTGGTAAATTAAGATAGTGGTTGACTTTAAAGTAAATTTTACATGATGCCTAATCCCAGTGCCCTACCTAAACTACTTAATTATTTTGTGTGCCTCATGTGGAGGTTTAATCGTGGTAAATTAAGATACTGGTTGACTTTAAAGTAAATTTTACATCAAGGAGTGATGTGTGGGAAGAGTGATATGTCTGAGAAAATAAAAGCCCTGGAAGAAAATAATAAATAAGTAGTGAGTGTTAAACAACTTTGTCTATACTAAAAATTGCGTGCTTTCTTTAAATAACACAAAACAAAATTGACTGCGTGACGGGAGTCAGATCCAAAATAGAATACGATGCTATTTTATAGAGGTCACTCATAAGAGTGCAGAGAAAAGAGCACATGTGGAATTCTCCGTTGGAGTGAGACCTAGTTGTG
The DNA here is from genome assembly GCA_000404065.3 of Pinus taeda. Classification (NCBI taxonomy): domain Eukaryota; kingdom Viridiplantae; phylum Streptophyta; class Pinopsida; order Pinales; family Pinaceae; genus Pinus; species Pinus taeda. The sequence goes on along the minus strand of APFE030557760.1, from coordinate 128,872 downwards.
TGTGAGGTATTTTAACTAGAATTATATTGTTTCTTGAAACAAATTTATACTGTGTTTGAAAATACAAGAAAAAGAAATTTAGTTACGATGGGCTTGAACCATTGATTAAACTATATGAGGTCAATTTTTACTTAATTATTGTCCATTATGGTGGTTGAGATTATGGGTTTCAGAAAATAAAAGAAATGAGCGGTGCCTCTCAAAGTGGGTAAAATCCATTTCTAGTTGAGACCAAGTGAGACTACACAATTTTATTTCAATTATGTGAGTGTTACAAAGAGTTTAGTGATTTAATTGATCTTAAATTACTTACATGAATTATCAACGAGGGATAGTAATCTAATGAAGTGTAAGGAAACAGTTTGTGCTAGAAGTATTTGGTTATTTACATAAATTATAAATTAAATTGAGTTACCCAAATATAAATTCTAAATTAAATTAAGTTATTGAAATGCATATGAGAAAATTAGTTATTCCTGGAAAATAAGATTATCTGTAAAATGATGAGCACACTCTCTCATTCAAACAAAACTACTTCTACTTATAAGGTTCCACATTTTACTTTATAATAGAAATCAATCTCACACTTTCCATAAATGAAAATAAATCCATACCTTGCTTAAATGAAATTCATGCTCTGTTGCATAAATGAACTCCTCTCTTACTTAAGAAATCTCATGTCTAAAGAAAATCACACATCTGCATGAATAAAAGTCATACTTGCATGAAAAAAGAATTGAAACAAACTTTTTCTTAAAATAAGTACACACTTACTTGAATTAAAGATCACACATGCTTGAATTTAGCAAATAATTCTACAAATTAATCTATTGTCTAAGATGAAACTGTGTGTGAAACTATATCTCTGCTGCTAAGCTTTATCCACATGCATTCAAAATCTGAACAATAATAATGATTAGGATAATAATTTTAACTTAACTCTCAAAGAAAATTGAAAACATGAATACTCGATTGAATAAATAGAAATCTACTAGAATATAAGGCTAATAGCTAGCTGTTAAAACAAAGCAAGAACCCTTACTGCCTCAAGGAGGCCCTCTAAGAGAAGTAGGAAATCATTACGTTGTTGATGAAGCTCTTTAACCATGCATTGAGGAAATGAAGCGATTATTTTATAAACAAAGAATTAAAAATATATTTTAAATCTCACTGTTGCGGCCTTACTTAACATCCTGTTCATTTTTGCTAAGAGACATATTTATAGAGCTCATAACAATAAATTGTTCAGAGCTATACGCCTAATTCCTATCAACAGAAACCAAATTTAACTTGAAAAGATAACATTGCATAATTCCCTCTTGATTTGCTATTATCAAATAAAATCATGAGGCAACTCATTCTCGCTCGCATGTTGTTGATTACAGAGGTTGACTTTTCCTTTGACTGCAGTCCTAGGACTTGTTTCCATCGATCTGATTCATAAGAGTAGGAGGAAATATTTGAGTGCATTAATTGCCACCTATCCATATATTTTGCTTCCTAGTTGACACTTTGGAACTGGTCAAACCACAAACTTGGTTGCAGAATTGTGTATTAGTTGCAGAATCATTGCAATTCGGTAGCTAAAGTAACATTAAGCTAAATAATAAATAACATTATAGATTTATGAAATACAAGACAATTGTATAGCTGCCATGTCATAATCTCTGTAAGTTGATGCCCAATGTGTGATTATGAAGGTAAAAAATAAATAGATAGAGTGAAAAAGAGTGTCGAAAAGAAGCAATTGTGAGGCTCAACATTCCCCCACACTAAGTTTTGTTAACCTAGGTTGTCATTGATGTCAATATGGCAATATTCTGGACAAGTAAATGATGATATTAAGCCAAGGGGAAGCAGAGCAGATCCATCAAGAAACAGAAGCAAGGTCATCAGGAAAGCCAAGCCATGAGTAAGAGTCTGCTAATGGAGGAGTTAACAAAGGAGGCATATTAAAGCTATCGCTTATGCTTAAGAGTACTACAAAATATCAGAGCAAGAGAGGCATATCGGAAAAGACAGAAGCCATCAAGGTGTGAAGGTATCAGAGAAGGTCATTGAAAGACATTGCAAAGCCAAAGGAAGACATTGGAGCAAGAAGAGCCACATCGAAGGAGCATCGCATGTAATATATGCCCAAGAAGAACTGAGAGGAAGAATTTATCAAAAGAGGAGTTAACGCATCAGAGGAGTATTGCAGAGTATCAAAGTAGAGCATATCGGAGGAGCATAAACAGAGCTATGAGAGCTACAGGAGGAGCCATATCGAGAGTATCGGGAGGAATATATCCCAAAGAAGAACTATCAGAATCCAAGGGAAGACCGATCAGAGGAGCATAGAGGAAGAGCGGAAGAGTACAAAGCGTGGAGGACATAAAGGAAATAGCAGAGCAATATACACTATTGGAGGCGGAGTATATATATTATATATATATATATATATATATTAAGATTATATATCATATCAGGGGTTCTAGTATGTGCCACTACCGGAAACCCCCGACTGTGATATACATGTGCGGACCCGATGATACATATGTCTGGGTGTATAAATAGTTGAAGTCCAGCCACGTGGTTCGAAGCGGGGTTTTTAAGTGTATTTCATATATTCCGGCTCTAAGGCTTGCCAAATTTAAACTATGCAATTAGAATATTAATATATATATATATATATATATATATATATATTATATATATATATATATATATATATATATATATATATAATATATATATATATTGCGATACGTATGCGACCTGCTGTGACATTATAAAATGCCCTATTGATATATCGCATCTGCGGTAATTGCAATATATAAAGGGTTGTCACCCCCGAAAGTGCCGATTGTGATAAAGTACATGGACCCACTGCAACATTGTAAAATGACTTAATACTATATCGCATTTGCCATATTGTAAGTGTTTAAGGCCTTGCCGCATTGAAAGCTTCGATTGCGATATATACACATGGACCTAAAGGGTATATCAACTGCGGATTAATATAATATCGCGTCCAACAAGGGAATCGACATTTGGCCATCAACGATGTTATGGGCTCAGCTTATAAAAGACTTCCAGAAGCCGCGACTGCCGATTGCAATAACGTTGTGGATGAGTGGACCCGATGAAGTTATAGATGCAAGGGTAATGCATTTGAAGTCCGGACTTAAGCGTTTGTTTGAGTTTTTCCATGTATTCTTATGTATTTCAATAAATGTATTGCCTAGGGTTCTTAAGGCCAAATGCATAAATAGACGCTTCCAATAGTTCAGTGGGCTTGAATGATTGCGATTACGATTGTGACGTGGCATGTGGGGCCTCCTTGTTGGTACAGTCTCTCTTTAAATAATGAAGTCTAATATATGAACGTTATTAAAGGAAAAAGGGGACCTCTCCAACATTTTTTAATAAGCATCATTTCTATTGTAATTCGGCCCCTCTTCCTCTTGAAAGTGTCCTGTGAAGCACTGGTTAATTCGAATAGGTAGAGGAATCTAAAGCGACCAAAGGATTGGGAAGCTAAAGAAGCAAGCGAGCAGGAGAGGAAACTACAATGACCGAGGAGGGAAGCCAAAAGGTCAAATGTGTGTTGAGGAAACAAAAACTCAAGCGAGCAAGGAGGAAGCCAAAAGGTCAGGTGCATCAAGCATATAAAAACAAAGAACAAGTAAAGTTTAATTTGTTGTTGAAAAATTGGAAGAAACAGAGGCAGTTGTAGGTCCAGCATAATAGAATAGGGCCGTAGGTCCAATAGGATAGGAGGCATTTGAAGGACGAGCATCTTTGTTGATCATGTTACCCTGTGAAAGACTCAGACCTGTAAAGAATTAATCAGGTACACAATGCAGTCTGAAGAACTATTCTATGATGTAATAAAGTTTTATCTAACATTGTTTGAAGGGAGAAGGAGCAAGCAGAGAAGCTGTCATGCTGAAGCATTTACTGTGACAGTTAGAACAGATGCTTGAACAGAAAGTTGGTTCTTGTGCAGAGCTTAGTGAAGCTAATAGTAGACTCACTAAAGCTGTGTGAAGACATTATCAAAGATCATGAAGGCTATTGCAGACTCTGTGTGGACAGTATGAAGATTTGTAAAGACTCCTTCACAAGAAGACTAGTTGCCATTGATGTTGTAGCATGGAGACTACAGTGAAGCTATAATTAGATAGAACTTAGTAAAGAAGAGTTCTGAGAGTAGAACATTACTATCAAACATGCCTTGACAAGACTGGGTCAAAGCCCTTGGGGTTGGTGCCTTAGAAGTTGGAAGGATTGGAGTCCTTGGGAGTTGGTGCTCCAAAGTCTTTGGGATTGGTGCCTTAGCAACTGAAAGGATTGATGTCCTGGGAGTTGGTGCTCCTAAGTCCAAGGTTGGTGCCTTGACAAAACAGACTTGGTGCTCTGGAGGTTGGAGCCTCACAAAAGTCCAAATTGGTGCTTGGCAACAGATCGGAACTATATATATATTGTATCTATTTTATTGCAAATATGATATTAATAAAATAATTTATTCTTGTTGTCCATCTTGTGTTTTGAATGAAAATGTTTTAACCAGTAAAATAATAGTTGAAAAAGAAATACTAATTCACCCCCCTCTTAGTATTTCCAACAATCGATATCAAAGCCAGTATCTTCATTCAAGGCCTAACATCTTGAAGGTTGATCTTTAGAACACAAATGGCGAAGTCAAGGAAGAAAGTCTCCAATCCTCCTAAAAATGTGTCTCCCTCTACCACTGAAATAGAAGACAATAAATTTGAGGAGGTTCCATGGTTCAATGGGAACTTTAATATATGGGAAGAAAGAATGAGGAATTTCTTACAGACTCAAGGCATTGAAATCTAGAAATCAGTGATTGTTGATAGCAAGATGGATGGAGAATCCAAGGAGTACAATGCAAAAGCAATGAAGGCAATCTTGAATGGGCTACCTGATTCTATAAAGAACAATCTAGGAAAATATTCACCAGCAAAAGGTATATGGGACAAACTTCATGACCTTCACTCAAAAGGAGCATTGACCATGACCATCATTCAAGAAGATGATGGAAATAAAGAAGGAAATCGAGGACCCATCATTGGAGCTGAAAATGAGAATGATGACATCAAGGCTAAAGCGAACCTAGAAGATGAAGAGAATGAAAAAGATTTTGTAGAAGATCTCCTCGCTCAACTCATGGCTTCCATGGAAGAGATTAACAATTTGAAAAAGGAAAATGAGGAACTTAAGAAGATAGCACTAGCTGGTGACCAAGATCAAAAAAGGGAGAAAGTTGACCTTGTCAAGATTCAAGCAGAAGAAAGGGATGAAGAGCTTGCCAAGCTTAAGAAGGAATTTCATCAAAGCAAAAGAAAGCATCATGAAGAAATCATATCCATGACAAATCAATTGGAGAAAGCAAAGAAACGGGAAGATACCTTGTCAAGTCAACTTGAACAAAGGCATAAGAGCTTGAACAAACTTAAAGAAGAGATTGGACAGTACAAGGTAGAGGTCTCCTCTCTCAAATCTCAACTACAAGAAGCAAGGAAACAAGCACAAGGAGGTTAGAAGACAATGGAAGCATTGGAAATCACAGAAGGATAGGTTGATGAAACTGAAAGGGAAAGAAACACCATAATATGTCAACTAAAACCAAAGGATGAAGAAATATTCAAATTAAAATCTAACATCAAACTTCTCAAGGCCAAAACATGTAAAGCTACAAGGATCAAGGAAGAAATGGAGAGCAGTCTAGCAAAGGAAAATGAAGAGATCTTCAAAATCAGGTTAGATATGATCTCCCTTAAAATAGAAGCAAATGAAGCTACTCGTATCAAGGAAGAAACAGAGAAACAACTTGCTAAGAATAATAATGAGTGTGAAAGATTGGAAGAAGAGATTGTCTTCCTCAGAAGAAAGGTTGAAGGGCTGAAAAAAATCTTGAAGAGCTCTCAAGATTCGGATGACATGCTCAGCCATCAAGGATGTCCATTTGATAAATCCGGTCTCGGGTATGCAGGTGAATCCTCAAATAAGAATGATAATGCTTAAAAAAAAAGGGATGTGAAGAAGCCAGAAAGAAATGGTGATGCTCCCAGTTCCAGCAAAGGCAACAATTGAAGAAATCCTACTCCAAGAAAAAATGTAGATAATGTCAAGGATGCTAGAAGCAATGGTTATCATCAGAGGAACTCAAGACATAAAAACTTTATAAGTACATCAAGGAAATATCCATCTACCAGGTACCAAATTTTATTTCTTGGTTATTGTTATTCTTGTACAAACTTTGGTCACGTGGAAAAAGATTGTAAAGCATATCATAAAGATAGATATTATGGTCGCCTCCAAGGAACAATTTTGCAAGAAGAAATCATGAATTTTTATTCATGAATAATGTAGAATGCTTCAAATGTCATAACATTGGTCATATGGCATGTGATTGTAACTTAATTTGGTCTCTTACACAAGCTAGAACCATGAAAAAGAAGAAAGTTACACAAGTATGGAGAAGGAAGCAAATACAATCCAAAAGTCTATTGAACTCTCTAGCCAACAACACATGTTGTTGACCTGACCTTTGACAATCTGAGCATTTTATGGGAAGGCTCTGCCAAAAGAGATGATGCATACAGTTAGGGGGAGCCTGTGATTCTTGATCATTATTGCAGAAGCTATTAGTGAAATGATCCTTATGAAATCCTTGTTGAGCTATATTAACAATCATTATTTGATCAATATCATTTCTTAGGAGTACTCCATTGAAGAACATGATCTTGTAACCATTCCTTGGACTGTTGTTGAAGATGCTTTCCACTTAATCACTAAGTAGTATTTGGAGCAATAGAGAAGGTCATCTAATATTAGAGAAATAGGGAAAATCATTATGGTGCTGATATTACAGATGTTAAATGTCTCGACTCAGGGATTTGATGTGAGAATAGGAATATTATGGACAAAAATAGAGGCAACCTTCAAACAAACAGATACATCTGAAATCGAGCATGAAGCAAGAGCATTTGGTAGCATCTAACCAAAACTGAAGCATTGCAAAAAGATGCAAATTAGTAAAAAGAATTTGGAAGACTGTCACAGATTGGATATAAAAATCAACTAGTGGAGATAACTTGCAGAAATCTTTACAAGAACAAAAGGAAAAGATAGCTCATCAAAAAGACTATAGAAAGGATAATGTTGTGCAGTCAAATATAACTTAAGCTGATACTGGTCACTTAGAAAATATAGCAACAATGAGGCACAACCTCTCACCATTTCATCCAAATGCAATGATGTTGAATACTGGATGGCAGTGACTTAAGGAGAAGCACAGAGACAAAAAGGAACTTGGATCTGAAGAAAGATAGCAAGAAAGACAATTTCAGTGGCATTTTCTCTTGATTCAGACTATGAAGGCCTCTCAATTCTAATTGTGGAGACAACAAAATATAGATTAAAGCATAAAAACCTGGACTTGGACACTTGGTGTGTGGCTATTTGCAATCTGTTTGAAAGCATTGAAGTAGAGCATCTTTAAGAATTGTTGAAGCCATGATAAAGTAGTTCTGAGACATGAAGAGGGGATAATGTGCTAATTGATGATAAATCATCAATCCTTCTATCTTGAGTAAAAAGAAGAGTAACAGTTTGACAGGGGGAGTCCTTGTGCACTCCTTTAACGTTGATGTCAAAGGGGGAAACAAGAGGAATATTGCCATCAATAACAAAGGGGGAGATTGTTAACCTAGGTTGTCATTGATGTCAATATGGCAATATTCTGGACAAGTAAATGATGATATGAATCCAAGTAGAGCAGATTCATGAAGTAACAGGAGTATGTTAATATGACAATATTCTAGATACTAGATGATGATATGAAGCCAAGGGGAAGCAGGTGTTGGTACCATTCTAAGACCCCTTTTTCCCTCCCAAAACATGACCATTTCCTAGCTTTTTCTCATCATTCATTCCTCAAATGCCTTGGAAATTAATTAATTAATAGTTTATAGTTGTTGAATTGCATATTAATTGATTTAGGGGTTTTGTGTTGATAAATTAGGATTTTTGGCCTAAATCACTACAGGAAGTCTCAACAACCTGTAAATGGCTTATTATGTGACATGTGGCATGGAAGCCAGGTCAGAGCGAAAGGCATGGGCAAAAAGAGGAATGTCCAAGCATGGACAAGCACCTATCCCGCATTGGAAACATTCCTCCTATATGCACGGTCAACGCTTAGTCAACTCTGGCATCTTGGCACAAAGGCAGCAACAGCACTCAGTTTTAGTCCATTTGATTTTTAAGTTGTTTCCTAGTTTTAATATGCGTAAGTAGATTAGGAACATCTCTGCGTTTTTACCAAAAGCAGCAACAGCCGCCTATGGATAAACATCCATTTTTCAAAGGATGTAATACATGTAATTAAAAGACTGAACCGGGACATATGTTCGTTTACACTATCGTTTTGATATTGCAGACTGTTACGTTTTTACATTGTCACTTCAGAACAGAGCTTTTGGTTTCAATATAATATCGCATTACAATTTCTGTGCTTCGTTTTAATAATGTGATCGTGGTGTGATTATCTCGGTGTGCCAGAGACGCGGACGGGCCCTGCGTGTATGGTATACCGACATTTCATTTACGTTTGCATTGTATTTACAGTGTGGTTTTAATTTCGTTTTACAGTCAATCGTTTGAATGATACTTGAATACGATTTATATGTTCAAATATTTGATTGATGCTTACATTGTGTTTATGAATGCGTTAATTAGATGTCTGTACATGTGTTCGAATAAACCCTCTTCTGGATTGTGAATTGTATCCCGTAAAGGATTCGATCCAGGGCTGTTTATAAAACACTGATATGGACGATGTTTATGAGTTTTCCTTTGCATGCCTTCATTAAATATTCATGACTGTTGAATGACATTGAACAGGGGTTTCATGTTGGTGTCTCTGTAAGGAGACCGAGCCTTTAAAGATAGTCATATACAACACGTTATGGATTGCATTTTAGCTGTTGATAGCATATGGTTTGATGCTTAGTTAAGGTTTTGATCGATAGTTTAACAATAGATTTAATCCCAGCACTGTACTTAGGAGTCATAGGTTTAAAGTAGATCCTTTATTCTTATATATTTTAGGCACACGCCTCTAAGTATACGCACCCTGGTTGACAATTAATTTAGACCAATCTAGCACCCCTAGATAGGACACTACATTTTGGCGCTGTTGCCGGGGAGGCGTACTTAAAGGATTGAAAAATTTAATAGACAAAAATCAACAAAAATCTAGTTAAAAGTCATGTTCATTTATGCCTAGGTTTAGAGACAATCAGGGTAGATTCAAAAGAACCCCCCACCATTCAAAAACTAACCCATCATCATCAGGAGCAGACTCTGTAAAGAATTCAACACCAGCTGAGGAAAATTTCATTCAAGCATTAGAGGATAAACAAAAATCAGGACAGAGACTCACTCTCGTTGAAAGGAAAACTTTATACATACATAAATCTCAGAAGAGGGACTTTTCTAGGTCTGCCACACAAGAAGAAAGTAGTGCAGTGGTTCAATACACTCCAGAAATTGAACACATTCCAGACACTGAACACTCTTACCTTAATCACCTCTTTGAAGGAAGTGACTCTGATACAGAGAAATCTATTAAGATGGCTGAGGAAGGAGATGGGTCAGCACCACATCAAAGACAGAGAGATGAGGAAGAGTCCACTTTTCCTTTTCCCATACAAGAACCATAGGAAGATGATGAGATTAAAATGAAAAATATACCACCATCAGTGCTACCTAATTTCTATGGTATCGCTTCAGAAGATCCGGACTCATTCTTGTTCGAATTTGACATTGTATGTCGGACATATGGCTATACTGATGATGCCCATAGGCTCAGACTTTTTCCAGCCACACTAAAAGCATCAGCCTTGAGATGGTTCATGGGGCTTGGTGAGCATACTATCACTGGTTGGGATGGTATGAGAAAAGTATTTTCTAAGGAAATATCAACCCTATTGCAGATCCAAAGACTCTAAATATGACATCTTTAGAATGAGCCAACAAGAGGATGAAACCTTAGAGGAATACTTGGAACAGTTTATCTACAACTTACAAAAATCTAAACACCGAACTATGCCTCTTGAACTGACCCGCACAATATTCTTGAAAGGTATCAGAGAAGAATATATGGATGACCTCAATTTAATGGGTAAGGGTGACATCTCTATTTTACCCTTTGAAGAAATCACTGATCTATGTGAAAAGTATTCAAGGAGTAAAGCTAAGATGGGAAAAAGAACCTTGTCATCCAAGGCCACTAAGTCCAATTCAACAAGTGTCACAAGGGCTGAGATAGGCAACCTGCTAGAAGAATTCAAGATAGATTTATTAAGCACAATAGGGAATCAAATTAACACTTTAAAAGCCAAAAAGAAACAAGAAACTGAGGACCAGGTAATGTCCATTTTCTGCCCCAAGTGCCGGAAGAAACATGCATTAAAGGACTGTCCACTAGATAGCATTCAAGTTTGTGCTTTCTGTACTGAACATCATGACATATTTAACTGTCCTAAAGTTAAGGTTTTGCAGAACTATAACATGGCAGCCAATGCAGAGATGGAAAACATGTATTACATGGGCGCAAAAAGACCTTGGCAGCCAAGGCCAACACCTCAAGGTATGTTCCCAAATCAAAACTTGCAATTTCCTGTGAATGATCAGATGTATGTACAGAATTCATGGAATGTACCAATGCCATGGAAGCACCAAAACAACCCACAACAACAATGGAGACCATCTCAACAGTATTCTCAACCTTATCCTACATATCCTCAATCATATCCATCGTATCAACAACCATACCAACAATATTCACATCCTCAACCATATCAGCAGTACCCTCAGCAAGCTGTTTATCCACCTCAACCTACTCAACAAGCATTGCCTGCTCCTCCACCAATAAATCCACCACAACTCCAATTTCCAGCTAACTCACAACCTTCCAGACCCACACAAATTCCTGCTCAAACTGTCCCAAATCCGAATAATAGAGCAGAGAGGCCAGCCTACAATATAGAAGAGGGAACTTCATATTCCACACTACCTTTGCAGAACATAAACTTGAGGTCTGGCAAGGTACTCCAGAAAGATTCTCCAATAACAGATAGGCGAGAAGAAAACATAGAAAATGAAAAAGAGATAACAAATCAAAATAAATCAAATGATGATATCAGTGATAAGAAAATGCAACAATTGAATCCACCTTTTCCAGACCGATTGGTCCAAATCAAACCTCCATTGTCTATACCACAATTTGATGTCTT